>JAIPRM010002449.1:11153-30474 GCA_025469315.1 Stegophylla sp. TES_Ste_2020 | reverse complement strand
AAAATTTTGGTCAATTATTTATATACTAAAAATTTTTTACATAAATATAAAAAAAAAAAAAAAAAATAAAAAAAAAGAAAAAAAAAGAAAAAAAAAAAATAAACATCATTGTAAAATCATAAGCTTCTTCACTTCGTTCAGAATCTAAAAACAGTTTGAAATAAAATAATAATAATAATAAATTATGAAAGACAAAAAAAGGAAAAAAGTTAAAGTAAACGATTAATTTTACTTTTTCTTAGAACAAGAAAAATAAGAAATTTAGCAAAAAATTTTCTGGAAATATCAAGAAAGAAAAAAATCAATACGTGATTTGATGATAATGAAACTGACAAAGAAGTACCGGAAGGTAATCAGAAAAATAAATGTAAAGTATTTCTTGCTAGAAATATCTGATTAACCGTGAATTTACGTGAAAAAAAACTGCCTAACACTGGTTAGGTTTGGTTTAATATAACTGATACACCCATCAAGTCCCACTCAAGAAGCGAAGAATACCCATGGTACGAAGTATGTCCGGATTTTTATAAATATAATAAAATAAGTGTAAGAAAAAAATGTTACGTTAAGCGAAAGACTGAATTTAGAATTGGAGTAAGTACGGGGTAGACTAAGCTATTTCTAATTCTCTAATAATTTTTATAAATCAAAAACTGCCCGTTCGAATTTTGATCATAATAATATATCAAAAATTTTCGAAAAAATTCCTTAACGTGGTGTGAAAAAAAAAAATGTTATGGAAAACGCAGTTTTTATAGTAAAATCCAAATTCACGCATTTCTACAACTAAAAAATGGGGGTGAGCATGTTTAATTGATCACCCTGTATAACAGTGTAAGTATGAGAAACTGAGAGACTATTAATCGATAACGTAGTTTGAAATAAAATATATTGTAGTTTTTTCTCGCAATTTTAACCACACATCAAAATAGAATAATATCCGTGTGTAATTTCGTGTGGGCACGTACATTTCGTATTAATTGAATGTATATTTGAGTTCAAGGAACATAATGCGATTCATTGGCCATATGGACGTACGAATATTAATGACAAATTCGACACTCAGTAATTGAGTTTTTAGATCATATTCTGTCTATATTTTATTTTTTACATATTCAAATTAGGTTATGATTTTTTATAAAAGAAAAAACAAAAATTAATTTATTACCACTTATTATTTATATTTTTTACATTAATTACAAGTGTATATTCATGTTTAGATTAGTGTTAGTACATTTTATTATTATTACTTTTTTTTTTTTTGTTAATAATATTATTCAAATTAGTTGTAACGCAAACTTTTAATAGTTTTTATCTATCTAGTGTATCATATCATAATGCAGAAATTAGTAATTACAAAATATATTTGGTATTTCTGTCTGTATTTGTTACAATTTTGCTTACTGAAAAAAAAAGCTATTTAAATCCGTTATTAAACAAGACAGAATCACGATGAGTGAAGGGATGGGAAAATAATGGAAAAGAAGTATTTTTCAAATGGCTCAGGGGGGAGGGAGTAGCATTAAACAAAATATTTCTATTGTCATTTGGTTTTGAAATTCGATATTCTTAAAGAAGAAAAATTATCAGTTTGACCCGTTGATAAAATGTCCTCCTCCCCTAATAAGTAATTATTACCACTCTAAATGTGTTTGTACTAGATAGGCGTTCGTAAAACTTAAAATCACTATTATTGGGTCCCACACACACACACACACACACACACTAGGTTAGTGAATATGGTAAATAGAAAATTTATTTAGATTTTAGGATTATTATTTCGGATGTATCAATAAATTTTTAATATTAATTTTGTAAAATTAGTATATTACTGTATAAGTCTAGACTCTAGGAAAATTTCAAAAATGACGTGTATAACAGTTTAAATAATAACAACAGATAACAGTATAAAATTTAATGAGAAAAAAATGTGTTAGAAAAAATGTTTAAAATTTTTTTTTCATATTTTCTAAATTTTCTTGCACCAAAATATTTCTCATATCATTGTCTACTTATGTTTAAATATTCATAAAGTTTTGATCAAAAATTATTATGGTTTCCGATCCTTTTTGTCAAATTTTGTGTAGTTTTTCCAAAATAAAATTCAGAAATTAAAAAATAACCTCTCTAACGTACCATTGAGAGGCAAATCCGTTATACCAAAAGTTGCTAGTCGAGACTTTTAGACAAGGATTTTCATACGAAAAAGTGTTTTTTAAAAAAAAAGAAAAGTTAAACATCATTATAAAATCACTAGCTTCTTCGATTTGCTCAGTCTAAAAAAAAAAAAAAACTAATAATATTGGTTATTGGAGGGTTTTAACCCTGAATCCACTTTTTTGCTTACTATACCACTGGGGTGAGAAATAAGTTAGGCCGTGACTGAATGTGTTTCTCACATAAAGGGAATCGCAAACGCGGCTTCGTTGTTAATACAAGTTCCATTGCACTCGTGAATAAGAATTATTAATCCAATGTGACACTGTGTGTTCTTTATCTTTGTACACCTATTGTTTGCATTACTATTATGTCACTGAACGTTCTTTAAATATTAGTAAATTACGTTATTTCCCCCGTGACGTGTCCGTTATTGGTTCTACACACTCACACCTGATGGTGACTCATGATGTGTCCATCAGTCGAATGGGGAAAAAAAAAATTCTAAAGGAGATTGCAAATTGCGATTTCCTTTCTCCTTCAATTACACGCTCAGTATATGGCGATTTAAGATTTGTATTTTTGATCCAAAGTTCTGGATCTATCTAGAATTTAAATCTATAGACGATCTATAGAGATACGATAAGAAATCTTAAATCGTAAAGTCTACTCTAAATTTTTCCGCTTTTTATTTATTTTTTTTTTTTTCTGTCGAATTTTCCCTCAGAAATCGAAGTCCCGTAGATTCGAAAAGGGAATGAGTTTTAAATCCGTTTCACAACCCTTAGTAACTAAGAATACTATTTTGGAAGGGGGGTCATGGATGTCTAATATCATATATTATATCAGAATATTATATATATATATCATAGCCACTTAGTGAAATCGATCTTTTCATGAAATTCTGTCTTCCACTTCAGGAAAAACAAACGTCCTTTTCACACTTGGTATAATACTAAAATTATTTCACGAAATGGTCACTTTGATTTGATATTGTGTAATTTTTTCACGGTGTGGTCAACCACTTGATGAATTAAAATTATCAACACACGAAATTATCAGTTGTTGATTCTTAAAAAAAAAAAAAAATGGCCCAGTCGAAACTTATGATTGAGAAATGACAATCTAAACGAAAAGTCTAACAATTTGGCTCGATTATATCAAATCCTCAAGTGTTATTGTACACCCGGTATGTGTAATTTTCATAAATGTTGGTCCCCTGAATAACGTTTTACAAGAGTTTAAATTTTAGAATTATAACTGAAAAAAGTAAAGTATAGACAAAAAAGCCGGACATACTTCGCTCCTCGGGTCAGATACTCTTGAAGGGTGTGTATAATTTTAAAGAAACGATAAATCATTTCTTCAATAAGACTATAATTCTGAACGAAAGAAATTAAAAATATAAAGAACAATTATAATAGTCGTCATTTTCAACACACTTATCAGGAGTATCTAATCCGTAGAGCGAAAAATATCCGTGTTGCGAAGTATGTCTGGCTTTTTTGCCTATAGTTTAGTTTACTTTCTTTTACTTCACTTTACTGTACTTTACTTTTTTTTATCTAATAAATAAAGAGGAAAAAAATTAAATGATAAAAAAAGTATTAGAAATATTTCCACGTTGTACAACAAGCCAAGGGGAGTTTTGCGAAGTGAACAAAGCGATTCTCCATGTCATAATAGAGCGGTGCTGAACTTTTTTAGGTGCGCAACGGTGTTGCATAGTTGTAGGTAAAAAAATGCTCATAATATGTTCCCAAACAATTTTAAGAAAGTTCATAAAAATATATAAGTATAGTGGCCCAGTTACCGGGTGTACCTACCTTTTATAAATGTGAAATTTCGGTAATCCAGTCGCCGAATATATGCTAGTGAAAAATATAGAATATTGGTGGCCCAGTCACCGGACACGTTTTCGAAAAAAAAAGGAAAATTGTGGCCCGATTCCCGCACACCTCTAAATTTACATATTATTTTAGGTTTCCTCTAATAAAGAAACTTTCGTCTTATACATTTTACTCTATTTATTATATATATATATAAATTGCTGACATATCTACATTTTGAATTGCCATGCATAATATGAGAGAAATATCAAAAATTTTAAAAAAAACTTCCGAAGTATTGATTTTGTGACCCTCGACTTAAAACCCATTCACGACCCGATTGGCCCGATTCAGCTGGCGACCTGAGATTTAGAACCCCTCCTCTACTTACGCAGTCGTCAGACGGACAGAAAATAAATAACAGGTGTGTGACAGTCGTCTCGGGTCCATAATATTATAATATGTTATTTTTACAAGATTTATTCGAAAAACGTTACACTTGTAATGGTTTTAAGACGTGACTCCGTTGACTCGAACACTATAGGTCACGGTCGTAAGACTAAATGTTTTTTTAACGTTGTTCGTGCGAAATTTCGAGACCGTTATTCGATTTTTTTTTTCACTGAAAACTTATATTGTTTGTATAACAGATTATTATTGCGAATATCGTTTTTTTTTTTTCAATCAGCTAGTAGGTGTGTGCATATTTTAACGGGCACTTCAAAAAAAATAGTCTCTTTATAAATAATAATAGTAATTATAATAACAACGGATCGATTTCTGAACTCAATGATTCATCGTACTTTCATAAGTGTATTTAAAAAAAATATTATTACTATTATTAACACTGCAGTATCATCGTGGCCCACCTCAGATAAATGATTCATTTCATGCGCACGCACACCTGTTGGATTCGACCGATTGTTCTTATTTAGTAAAATATATTATGCAAAATTAATTTTCGTTTCAGAATCAAATAAACTTTAGGTTTGGGTCCGTAACGAACCGAATGCCGTGAAATCAAACCCTACGAAAACAAATCATATTATATTATTATCTAAGAAAACAATCGATTGATTTAAACACAATATTCTTAGCTATCAAATCTTACCGATTTTTGTTACGTGTCATTGTTTTTATAAATATTTTATTAAATTATAACGTAATGCATTTAGCAAAATTATGAATATTTTTTGTTTGGATGCTGGAGGCCCGTTATAACACAGACGTGTTTCTCGATATTATATTGTGATAAAAAGTTTCTTCGACAAAACGATTTTAAGCGGAGCCTTAGAGTTCGGTTAATACTCAATATTCATTGTCAGTTTTATGTGGAAAAAAAAAATACAAAAAACGGTTTGACACAAAAAACGATTTGTAAAATAACATAAAGTACTGTGACCAGGCGAAAAACTGACAATAGGAAATAAATACATATTGGTGAGAAAAAAAATATATTTCTTTTATCAAAACATTTTTCGCACTATCTATATTTAAATTTTCATAAAATTTGAATCAATAAAAAAAGTTTTAAAGCGTTAGTTAGATAATCTTATTAGTAACTACTAATTGAACATTTTTCTGAATTAATAGAATATGACGATAATTTTGCGGTCAAAGGTTGGTAGTACTTCATCTTTTATCAATATTCCGAATGTTATCAAGTTAACCTACAAAATTCGGGCAAGTGCTATCGACGACTCACTGCCTACTTGTATTCTCTCACTGGCAATAATTACCGACTATAGTTTTCCACTCTCTACCTACCACGAGATTTATGATAAAATTAAGATTTTATCTTATTAAATCATACCTTCTGCGGTGTTAGTGTGTGTGTGTGTTTTTCAAATCGTAAGTTATTAACTTTTATGACGGTAAATTTCTGTTTATTTGTGCGTCTATAATATTTATCGCTTCCGACGCCGTCAACTAACGCCGTTTGATTGTCTTTTGAGTAATTAAATACTACATCAATACAAGGTCACTGCTTCACGTTGTGGTACAACAACATTCCCGTTACATAATATCAAAGTAATGTCAATAAACGTTTACTAGATATTATAATAATATTACTAATCGATTTTACGACTGTACGCTGCGTTACGGCCTGACGGTTGTAGATAATATCATAATGTATAATAAAGAGGACATTTACATTTTATACTGTGTCTCTAATAGTGATAAGTGGCTTTCAAATTATTAGGCGAAGACAGCTATTGATCAGCGGTAGTTTGATTTACAGTTTAACCGATGGTGTTATTCAAATAATCTCATCAAACTCGATACCATAGAGTAATTGAATACTGAATAATATATATTAATATACCTATAATATTCGAATAAACGAAATTTTTAGAACAAATTATATTATTTAACTACTCATCCATTTATTATTTGAAAATATTTGACAGGTACCTAGTCCAAACTTTGGAATAGGTACTTGCAGTTTATATTCTATGTGATTTTAGCAGCTCAAGACACCTACCTATATAGATATATTATCTAATTTACCATAACTAACATGTAGATAAAGATTTTTAAAATCATGATGAACTCTGATATTATTGTTCCTTTAAACCTAGGTAGTTAATAATGTTTGTAAATTATGTACTCTAGATACCTTGTTACATAACAGCAGTTGAAATGTATTATGATCATGATATTATGACATCTGAAGACAGTAACAGTCCATCAGTCTCTGATTTACTCTCTCCGTACATCAAAATAATAAATGAACTAAACTTGAAAAACGTTCAGCTTCTAAATGAAGTAAAATGCGTAAGTGGTCTTTTGAAAATGCCTATTATTAGTAATTACTTGGGCCAAGATAATAATGTGATGGGCACAATTTTGCTGAAGAAAATCCACTTCAATTACCCCACTATCATTATAAAAAAAGTAAAGTATAGTAGACAAGAAAGCCGGATATACTTCGCTCTACGGATATTCTTTAGTCATCGGGTCAGATACACTTGGTGGGTGTGTAGAATTTTAAAGACATAATAAATCATTTCTTTAATAAGGCAATTCTGAACAAAAGAAGTTAATATTTTAAAGAACAATAATAGTCGCAATTTTCAATACACCTACCAAGAGTATTAGTATGAATGTTCTATATTTAAAATTTAATTTGTTTTTACATTTTAAGTGGAGTGTAAAAGCTTATGGTTTTATAATGATGTTTTTTTTCTCTTCTAAGAACACTTTTTTGTATTGAAAGTTTCGATCAGTAACTTTATAAATCCGAAATCACACCCAGATTAAAGAAGTCATTTTTCAAACTTAATAAATACTTTTTCCAAAATTGAAGAAATTCTTTCAAAAAATTGATAAAATATGCTACTGAAAAAAATTGAAATTTAGTAAACCTTTCCACAAAACACTATCAATAAAATAAATCTAATCAATTCAAAAATTAATTTAGTTACTAAAGTAAAGTAATACCTCAGAATAGACTAAAATTAATCTATTCTGTGTAATTCTTCATACCCATGTATTTATTCAAAAAATATATATCTACAATAACTATAGCTAAAAAGAAAATTGGATGACATGTCAACTAACCGTTCACCTGAAAAAACAACTACAGAACTCTATGTACATCCGAATTCGCCAGTGGGTTCTATATCACCCAATATAGTTGATGATTTCAGCTCGGCTGAAATACCTGTACACCAAGGAATTAAAATTAGAAGATGTGAACAGTCCAGTCTAAATTCATTAAAATCAAAACCACAGATAACTAGGAAAAATTCATCTAGTTTAGGTTATTTTTTATTTTGTTATTATTATTATTATTATTATTATTATTATTATTATTAGACCTTAATTTTAATTTATGTCTAGTAGGTGTGGAGAGAAGTTCAGCAGTGGTTATCACTAGTAATGATATATTTGATGAACACTTCAGAATTTATGATCCCGAAGAACGTATTCCAAGAACCAAACCAGGTATACCTAAAATTTATATGCTTCCAGTATCATTGAAAAAAACATCAAGAATGATAATGTGTATTTCAAAGGCGCTGAAAATTACACCATTGAAGACAAAGAAAATAAAAAAAAAGACATTAAGAATTTGAAAGTAAGCCATTATTTACTTAATTAAGGTATTTTCTATATTTTATGAGTATACACAGTTTATAATTTATAATTAACTTTGTACTGCTAGATAATGAATTGGCTGAAATGTACTTAACACGCCTCCCGAATTTCAATTTTTTTTTTTTGTTGTTTAATAGTTTAATAAGATATGTTTTTCCATATGTCTACTTATAACAACAGAATGTTGGAAGTGCATTCAAGTTGTATATTTATATGTCGTGTACAGATATTTTATTAATTGTTTAGAAAAAACCAAATTCGGATGAAACATCAAACTATTTACCTGAAATAACAACAAATGAACCGGAAACACTGCCTTTTCCTCCCGTGGCTTCTTTAAGCTCTTCTGACATGGTTGATTTGAGCTTTTCTGAAGTACCTGAAAAACAAAAAAATAAAATAAAAAGGTGTCAAGTACCTTGTGAACGGTTCAGCCCAGACCAATTTAAACCACAGATAACTAGAAGCACCCCATCTTTATCAGGTTATTTTGTTTATAATTAAAAATTTTTTTTTAGAGCTTAATTTCAATTTATATATGTACAGTGGTTTTGAAAAAAATGTCAACAAGTGATACAATATCTGATAAATGCCTTGAAAGTTATGAATCTCAAGCGAAACATATTACAAGTGCTGAACCGGGTTATTTTCTATTAACATTTAAATTTTCTTTTTATTAAAGCTTAATTTTAATGTATGTGCATATTCTATATAGAGAGCAAGGTATGGTCTGTAAACACAAATGATATTGCATCTGAAAAATCCCAAGAAAGTTATGCTCCTGAAGAAAAACATATTTCAAGTGCTGAAACAGGTTATTTTCTATTTCAATTTCAATTTCCATTTTATGGATTGAAGTATGTGTATTCTGTATAGAAAGTATATCGGATGAAATTTCAAGTGATACTGCATCAGACAATTCCCAAGAGAGTTATTCTCCGAAAGTAAAACATATTACAAGTGCTGAGCCAGGTTATTTTCTATTTACATTTAAATTTTCTTTTTATTGTTAAAGCTTAATTTTAATGTATGTGTATATTCTATATAGAGAGCATGGTATGGTCTGTTAACACAAGTGATACTGCATCTGAAAAATCCCAGGAAAATTATGCTCCTAAAGTAAAAAATATTCCAAGTGCTGAACCTCCTGGTTATTTTCTATTTTAATTCCAATTTTTATTTTATTATTTTTTTTATCAAAGCTTAATTTTAATTGATGTGTCTGTTCTGTATAGAGAGTATTTCAGATGTAATTAAAAGTAATACTGTATCTGACAAATACCTAGAAAGTTATGAACCTCAAGAGAAAGATATTACAAGTGCTGAACCAGGTTGTTTTCTATTTACATTTAAATTTCCTTTTTATTAAAGCTTAATTTTTATAGATCTGTCTTTTCTGTATAGATAACATAATATGGGATGTAAACACAAATGATACTGCATCAGACAAATTCCAAAAAAGTTATTCTCCTAAAGAAAAACATATTCCAGGTGCTGGACCAGGTTATTTTATACATTTCAATTTCCTTTTAACCTTTAATTGGTATGGTACGGTCTTACAGACCACTGGAGTTTTTTATTTAGGTTTAGGTGATAATATATTGCTGATATGATCATGGAGGTAGATTTTACCTTTCTATGAAAATAGCATCAGAAGATAGTGATATTTATGGAGACTAATATGTTAGGCTGTGGTCGTCACAGCTGTTTAAAAGTGATGAGCGATCTAACAGACTGAACCATACTATTAATGTCATTATTTTTCCTCATAAAAAATTGACAAAGTCATTTTAGGTTATTGTTATATTTTTCATTATTTTCAAAAAAAAAATGGATGAAGCGGCCCATCAAACGTTAGGGTAAATGGTCCTTAAGTTGATAATAAGAAAATATATACAAAAAAAATCAAGTTATATGTATGATTTAATTTATATTGGGTGCATACATCAATGAAATATAGTTATTTTGACTTTAGCAATTTTTATCTTAAAATTAAAATTTCTAATTGCAATTTTTTTATTTTGATTTAAATTATACCAACTACAATATTTAAATCATTTTGAAGTTGGAAATTTATTTTTAAACACTTCTGACTTATTGGAGCTCCAGTAAAAAATTCTATGATATATCCCTAAAATTCCTAAAAATATTAATTATTTTCTTGAAATTAATTAATTTTGAATCGAAAAAGGATTGTCAAATGAAAGCTTACACTATAATGATAATATTTTTGTATATTATGTGATATTTTAATTGAAAATTGTAGTACAAACATTATTAATGAAATTAAGGAATGTTGAAGACCGCACCGTACCATTAGTGTGATTTTTTTTCACCATAACACTTATGGGTTAATAGAACGTTTTCATATATGTTGTTATTCAATATAGAGAATATGTCGAGTGTATACATGAATCAAACTGCATCTGAAAAATCCCAAGAAAGTTTCGCTTCTAATGAAAAACATATTTCATCCGCTGAACCAGGTTATTTTCTATTTATTTTTTATAAGAGTTTAATTTTAATTTATGTGTTTAGTCTGTTTGAAGAGAATGGTTAAGGACGTTCCAACTAAGATTCTTAAAGGAGATCCTGATTATTTAGAAGTAAGCTTTTAATTTACTGGTATAAAATATTCATTATTTTATATGAATGTGTGTATATATTTTTAGATCCCTGAATTTTCATTAAAAAAACTGATGCCTTCCAATGTAATAGAGGGCACTGAAATTATGACTAGTGATATGTACTACAAAAGACATTCTAAAATGGAAAACAAGGAAATTCAACAATCACGGTGATTTAATAGTATATTTTCTTTATAATTAGTAAGTGATAATAATATATAGGTAAATTATTTTAGATGGGAAGTGCAAAGAAACAGAGAAATGAGTCGAATAGAACATTTGAAAAAAGGATGTAGTACAAAAAGATGTAGTAAAAAAGGACGTAGTAAAAGAGGACGTTTTCAACAAAATTCAATAAAAATTCCAAAGAATAATTAAGTATTTAATAAAGACAGAATCATTAGTGCTTAAAATTATGTGTATATAAAGAGCCTTTTTTTCACATAGGCATGCGCAGACCTTTTTCAGGGTATGCATTGGCTTGCCATAAATATTCCTGAATGTTATTTTAAGCCAATAAGTGTTTAAAATCATAATAATAAAGTCTGACATACTTTATTTCTGGCGTACCTATCCTTTTTCAAGTTTTGGGCAACAATCAAAATTTATTCTTGTAGTATGGTCATACATACTACCAGTGGCGGATACAAGGAGAGGGCAATTGGGACAATTGCACCCCCCACCCTGGTTTACAATGTAGATTTTCTGACCAAGAAATAATGAAAATGTATGACCATTTTTTTCTTTATTTTTTTACTTGTTTTTGAATCTTCTGTCTCAATTCTAATTTTTTTACAGTTCTTAAAATAATCTGTCTCTGAATAAGAACTACACCCATCACCCAAAATTTATTTGATATCATCTTTTTTTTTTTTTATTAAAATTGTCCCTCCCATCCATGGTATTTATATCCGCCCCTGTATACTACGCAATTTTTTTTCACATTGATAAAATATATAATAAATTGATTATTTATCTTTATTCACTTAACGAATAGATCTAATCATATGTGTTTGAAAAACTGAATATCTCCATGCTAGTCACTAGTTTGTTTTTGTCATTAAAAACTACAGGTTTAACTACTCATTTGAGAGAATAAATAAGAAAATTCATTTTTAATTTAATATTATAAAATCCAATGAATTTTTAGATTATGAACGAAGTGAAGAAGCTAGTGTTTTTACAATGATGTTTATTTTTTTTTTTTCTGTGAACACTTTCGTATGGATCTACATATCCAAAAGTCTCGATCAGCAACTTTTGAAACCGGATTTGCTTTTAGTTGGTACTTCAGAGAAGTCATTTCAGGGTTGTTACGCCACTGGAAAACTTTGATAACCTGGAAATGTCAGGGAATTTAATTAGGGTATGGAAAACAGGGAAAAGTCAGGGAATTTTTCAATATTGTCTGGAAAATTATTTATAGTAAAGATATCTTTTAAAGTTTACTTATACTGTGAACCTAATTCATTTAGTTTTATCATTTTTCTAATCTATAAAAAAATTATGTATATATTTTATTTTATTCCTTAAAAATATTCCTCACACTATTGTCTTATCTAAATTAAAATTTTCATTAAGTTCGGATTAAAAAATATATATATATAAATACCGTGTCTTTTTTGTCAAATTTTGGGTAGTTTTTCCCAAATTTTGAGAAAATTATTAAGAATTTTGAAAAATGCCCTCTTAAAAGTACCATCTAGTGGTGGTCTCTATAGTTGCTGTTTGTAATTTTTGGACAAGTATTTCCATAAGAAAAAATATATTTACAGGAAAAAAAAAATAATAATAATAACATCATTCAATCACTAGTTTCTTTGTACCACACAGAATCTAAAAAATATTTGTATAATTTATGAATTATGGGCGTATATATAACACTGGAAAAGCTTTTATAACCTGGAAAAGTCGGGGAATTTACAAAATTTAATTGTGTAACAACCCTGCATTTTTTGAATATCTCAATTCTTTGAATTTTTTTTTTTTTTTGAAAAAAACTACTCAAAATTTGACAAAAAAGACTCGAAAGCCATCATCTTTTGATCCAAACTAAATGAAAATTTAAATATAGATTGACAATAATATGAGAAACATTTTGGCCCATGAAAATTTAGAAAATGTGAAAAAAAAATTTGGAAATTTTTTAATTTTTTTTTCTTTTAATTTTATTCCCCTTAATTTATTAGATAAAAATAAGTAAAGTATAGACAAAAAAGCGGGACATACTTAGCACCACGGATATTCTTCGCTCTTTGAGTCAGATACTCTTGGTAGGTGTATTGAAAATGACAACTATTATATTGTTATTTATATTTTTATATTATTAACTACCTTCATTCAGAAAATTGTCTTATTTAAGAAATGATAAATTTTATGTTAAATAATTTTTATTATTTAAATATAATTCATATATTGTTCATATTAATGATAAACAGTGTTTTATCCAGTCACAGCAACTACAAATGTTGTGATATTGTTCTGTGAAATTGATTAATTTATTGTAAATATCATGGTTGGCAGTCCACAAAATAATTGTTGTAAAAAAAGTCAGAGGCGATAAGTGCTTCAGCTCTCAAGCAAGCCTCCTGAATCCGACAGTGAGTGAAATCATATTAAAATCTCAAGTCTTAATATCAAGAATTAAAAATTTTATTATTACATAAAAATTAACAAAAAAAAACGAGAAGTTTCCAATATTTTCAAAGTGGTATACTTAATTAAAAATAGATCAAATGTTTTTGAAATTTTTATGAAATATTCTCTTGACCATATAATAGTTGGTAAAAATTTCAAGTTTCTAGCTATATTATTTTTGAAATTATGTTAGAAAAACGTATATCAATTTTATAAAAATTTCGGTAATTTTATAATTTGTTATCAATTTTGAGTGTAATTTCATACCCATAGATTCCTCGATCGAAACATTTGGACAAGTATTTCTATACAAAAAAAAAGTTTTCTGAAAGTGAAAGTATGAAAAAATAAAATATTAGTTATCGTTTTTAAAATCATAAGCTTCTTCGTTCTGCTAGGAATCTAAAAGTTGCTGGTAGAAACTTTTGGACAAATATTTCTGTACAAAAATTGTTTACTTAAAAAAAAAAATAATAATATTAATAATTATAATAAATCTATAAATAAACATCGTTGTATTAACACTGTCTTAAACATACACCATCGTTGTTATACCACTATAATTTATATAGTTTTTACGCTCCTCTTAATCAACAAAATATCGAGAAGGCTTTGTACTCTTCGAATTTTACGCGAGGGGTAGTCACTAATCTCACCGCCCCAGTCTAAACATGTGGGAGGGGGAGGGTGTTAACCCGAAGCAAATAACGTCAACTGTTGTTACCGCATTATACGCTGAGTAAAAAATCCTCCACGAAATGTTAATAATATCATAAATTTTGCCGCAATTAAGATTGACGTCTGAATTTCTGAGTTTGACCCGAACCGAAGGGTCTGTACTATGTTTAAAACTATTTATGATCTCCGAGTGGGCGTGTCCGGAATACTGGTCGCTTTTTTTTTTTTTGCAACCTCCAACCCCACGCCAATGCATTGTAAATTAATTATTATTTGATCACCAGACAAAACTGTCGAGTACCCACGCTTACCGCTTACCGTCTCGAGCAGGGCTCGTTCTAAGAATTTCTCCAAACTACTACTCTCCCCCACACACGATTATGTGTTTTCCATTTACGAGAAAACACAACATGTTGGTTCAGTTTTAATTCACAACGTTCTGTTCTGTTGGCGTATTTTGGAAATTGTTGTGGTGGTGGAAGAGGGAAGAAAACTTGTTTATTGCTATTAAATAAATCTAGTATTAAAAAGCCTGACAATCTTCGTACCAAGGGTCTTCTTTGATTTTCGGGTGGATTTTATTTGATAATAATTACCAAGTTTATTGATGTAGTAAAAAAAATTGTAATTGACCAGTATATATCCCACAATTAACAGAACAAAAAAATAATAGTTTGAATTTTACAAAAATTGCGGTAATTACATTTTTTGATAGTTTTTCCCTGTTTTTGGAAGAAGTATTGTTTAAAGTGCCATCTGGATATGATTCCAGTTCTATAGAGATACTGATCGAAACTTTTGGACAAATATTTCTATATGAAAAAGTATTTTGAGAAAGAGAAAAAAAAGTAAATAAACATCATTGTAAAAACATAAACTTCTTCACTTCGTTCAGAATCTAAAAAAAATTTGAAAAAAATTGCTTTACTTTAAATTATCATAACCAATAATTAGGGTTTTAAAATTTCATGAAATTTATTTTCTTGAAATATTTCACAAAACTCATGTGAAATATTTCATTTCTGTGAAAAATAAAAAATTGTTGTTTTGTTATTTTTAATTTTTAACAATTTTATGCTTATTTTAAAGCTTTTAAGTATTCCTAGGTGATAACCATATAAAAGCTTAAACCAAATCATATTATAAATTTGTACCAGACAATTTTTAACATACTTGTATTTGTAAATTATTATTTTTTTAAATTCACATTTTGATGAAATTTCTTTTTTTTCAATATTTTATTTTGTTTTCTCAAGATAATCTAAGGAATATTTATCTTTACATATCTCCACACAAATACAATAATATCGATCTCATTAAATTAATTAACAAATTTTATAAGTAGGTATTTTAGTTACAAATTAATTATGTTGTGATCATTAAAATAAAATTATTCAAATTTTACAATTAATTGTATAAGAGCTGTATTAAGTTATTTTTAATAGCAAATAATTGTTTGATATATGTTAGGTACTAGACAATTGACATCATAGTCAAATTGTAAATTTTATATCTGTCATGACTCACTTGCCCCTGTGAATGGGGAAAGTGAGCCACTTACGACTTTTTTTTCATAAATATATGTCATCGAACCAATTTTCAATAAAATGTATATCTGACTCAAAACGTGAATACCTCATAACATATAGAAAACATATTATTATAGGTAAAATATTGCTAAACTTACAATATAAGTCTTGAAAATGAATTAAAATTGAACTTTTTTTTTTGGCGACTCACTTACCCCTACTTATTACCCTACATTATGATTACCGTAAAACATAAAAAACATTATTACCATTTTCGAAAAATCTATTACAACTGACGAACAAAAAACCAGTGAGTCAAGTCTATACGTTTCATACTTCCGAGAATTATTTTAAAAGATCCAAAATTTATTTAAAATTAAAATCAAATTTATTCGACTGTTAACATGTAATTATAGGTACTTAGGTACTTAGGTATGTCTGTCGAATTTTCGAATAAAAATATAAATTTTTAAAATTTTTGGTGAAATAATAATGTCATGTCTGCTGAATAATTTCAAAACGTGGACTTGTGTGTGTCTCGTTGTCGCACGAAGAAACTGTCAGAAACTGACAGCCTTTTCATACCGCGAGTCACACTATAGTATAAGAGAAAGGTAGTTGAGAGGAGGGGGCGGAGGGGTTAAAAAAATAATAAATGCCGTGTTCGCAGCAAAAAATAAACAGCGTGACAATCGAATCGATAAATATCCGTAGTTTGATTATGAATAATAATAATAATAATAATAATACGACGACACGAATCTCCATGGCCAATTTTTATACAATAATAAGAAAAAGAAAAAAAAACAATAGGAATTGAATATTGCACAACGCACGTAGGAACATATTAATTATTATATTATTATTATGTATTTTTAATTGATTTTCTTGAAATGCAGCACACAGCGAGTACCGAAGCTAGTAGTAGTAGTAGTAGTAGTAGTAGTAGTACAATCAGTGGAATTTTTGAGGTTATCACGACCGCGAAAGGCTTTTTGCAGGGAAAAAAAGGTAATAATAATAAAATTAATAGCGGTCACTTGTTGCTGTTTTTTATTATGATGATAATAATAATAATAATAATTAGCGCGTTAATGATGTGTGAATGCGAGAAATCGAAGGGGAAAAAAAATAAATAAATACCCGCAGCGCATGAGATTAAGAATTCAATGTTTTGTTTTTTTTTCTTTCTTTCTATATGCAGTCATATAATAATATATATTTTTTTTTCATTCATAATAGTATAATAATATTTTTACGTATATATATATATATATATATATATATTTTATAAACCATCGACACGCGTTTTGACAAACGCACACTTGCACATTCACGCGGAAACTCGTCCGCGACGACATAGGAACATAATATTAATATTATTGTATAAAATAAAGTATGCGAAAAAAGAGAGAAATAGTAAAAGATAGAACGTAATGGAGAGATTAATAAAAATATCGTTTTTTGTATTTAGGTGGGGGCTAAGTCCCCTCAAAACCACTCGTAGCTCCCCCAGATTTTTTGAAAATCGCTCAAGGTCAATGTGTACTTTGTGGGAGCTAAATCAATAGATAAACATTTTAGCCTCCCCCCCCCAAATATTTTTTTCCTAAATGTATAAAACACAAAATTCATTCGCGAGATGCCGCGGAGTTAATTCGCATCACGTTTACACGTACGTTTAAGGAATATGAAGTCATAATGAGAAAAAAAAAAATTATATTATTTTTTTATATTAATAAATTATAAAGTGAAAATCGAAGAGCCTCTCTCCGCACTCCGCGTAATCATCGCTGACCTAAGCGCAAATATGCAGTGTCACATGTTGTCATATACATATATTATATATAATGTATAAACGCGCGTGCGTGAGCATAATAATATTATATAATAAAATAACATGATATTACGTTTATATAAATTTAAAAAAAAAAAATCGTTATGTTACAAAAAGAAAATAATAATAATAATAATAATAATAATAATTATAAATAAAATAATACGCGACATACAGAGCAGCTACAATAACGAATAAATATAAAAAAAAAAAAAAAACTACATTACTCGTCAATGTTGTTTTCGCGGAGACACGTGTATGCGCGCGTAACAAAATTTATTATATTTATGTTTATATATTTATATAAATAATAATATTATATAATTTAAATAAATATATATATAGAATTGACCGGTGTTTAGATAGCCACACGCGGTCTCGTCACAGATTACATTATATGGCTTTCTGTTTGCAAACAGAGTTTTTTTAACCACCGAACAACAAATTTCAGTGGGTTTAACGTACAAATGAAAATGTACGAACGAACGGGGAAGACCGGCGGGGCGGCGGGCCTGATGACGGATCGGTGGCCGTTGAAATGTACAAAAAAAAAAAAAAAAGTATTTACAAAATGAAAATAAAAAAAAGACTCGTAATTAATACAAATAAAAATCTTAAACTTTAAATATCACATCTCGCCACAGTGCACGACTCGGGGTATTTTCGTTTGTTTGTTTGTTTTTTTTCTGTTAGGATCATCATAAATCTTCGTCGACGTCGAGTGTTCTTATCGTGTACACCTTTGCACCACCCCCCCCCCCCGGACGTGATTTTTCGTTTAGCCGCGGCAATACTGTCATCACTATGGGTATTCTGCGGCCATTTTGGTGTGTGGCGTCCACGAGAATCCCGATCGAGTTTTTCTGTAAGAATAAAATATAAAAAAAAAAGACAGCATGAGACAACGATAACGATAGTATAATATTATTGTCGAGTGGGGGGGGGGCGAGTCCAGTAGTCGACCCTTGCTTTTATAAGTTGAGATAAAAATTTTACAGTTAAAAAATGAATATATTATCTATGTTACTAAGTTTTAATATTTTTTTTTTTTTTTCTAAAGCCTTTGTAAAGCATGATTTTATAACAACAGTTGTGTTGACTGGAGTTATCCCCTGTTTACACTGAAGAGCGAAGGAAGACGCAGCTGGTTACATCCAAGGAGTTCTCCCAGTGTTGAATTTCTCTCCTCCCCCGTCAACTTAAACATTTTACTCCATATTACATAATATTATGTATTCATTTTTAACTAGAGATTATAAATGTCTTATATTATATTATTCAAATGTTGTAAATTTATAGTGATTGACTGTTGAAACTATTAATTGTACGTACAAAGTTAAAATAGTAATAATAATAATAATATGTAAAGTCCATTGAAATTTATATCTATATTTAAATTAACCCGGTATAATTTATACCTACCTAATCCAACTTCATCATTAGAGTGTTTTGGCGTTTATTCCGTATGTACAATATTTGATTTGAGTCGTTATTATAACATTTTTAAACTTATTTCAAAATAAAAGGTAAGAATTTGTCATTGGCATAATGTATTTTAATCATTTATTATTAATGTTATTAATTTAATTAAATTAGTATTATTATTAATATTTAAAAGCATAAGAATACACAGATAACATTTTCATGACACGGCGCATCGGGTGGGCAATCTAAGAGCACGCCATCACCTCACTCGTTTTCACGGTTCTCGGGTGTGTTACAAAAGTCTAAATCTTACACGGTGGCACCTCTATTTAAACGAGTTTTATTATTTAAAAGATTTTTAGATTCTAAACGAAGTGAAGAAGCTAGTGTTTTTACAATGATGTTTATTTTTTTTTTCTGTGTACAACTTTTCGTATAGAAATACTTGTTCAAAAGTTTCGATCAATAACTTTTTGAAACCGGATTTGCCTCTAGATT
>JAIPRM010002448.1:0-30481 GCA_025469315.1 Stegophylla sp. TES_Ste_2020 | reverse complement strand
GTTTTTACCAAAAAAAAAAAAAAAATTGAAGAATTGAGAAATTCAAAAAATGACCTCTCTAAAGTACAATATAGAGGCAAATTCGGTTTCAAAAAGTTATTGATCGAAACTTTTGGACAAGTATTTCCATACGAATGTACACAGAAAAAATAAAAAAATAAACATCATTTTAAAAACACTAGCTTCTTCACTTCGTTCAGAATCTAAAAAAATTGTTTACCAAATTAATATATATTATTATATAGTAAATATTAATATGTATTAAATATTATAATATAGTCTATTGTTACTTCATTTACGATAATGATCGCGTTACGACCAGGGGGGAATGGAAGATCGCATGATCTGAACGAAAAAAAAAAAAAAAAAAAATTAAAATAAATGCATTTGCTAGTAGTAATAATAATATATACCTACGTATTACGACACACAAAGTAACAATATTATCAGATGTTGTCGGCATCCATAATGTTATGTGTATATATGAATATATATATTTTATAATTTATGCATTAAATATTATATAAGTCTTTTAGTTTCGGTCGATTAACGCGAGCGTATTACCGCAATAATAATAACGATAATAATAATAATAATAATATGACTGCAATATTATTTATACTAATGTGTGTGGGTAAGTGAATTACACGCGAATAAAGTGTACGATGAACTCGCGATACAGTGGACATTGTGTGCACCTAATATTAATAATGATAACAAAATAATATTATTATTATAAACCAAAGGTTCTCAAACTGGAGGGCGTGACAAAATTTCGGGGGAGACGACGTGAAAATGAAAACGTCGTTTTTGATTATTCATATTTTATTTTATTTTACATCATTTTCATTAGTACGTGATTGTCGGGCATTATTGCGTTATTTTTCATTCGAATAAAAATCCGACTTCATAATAACTAAATTCATAATTAGGCCGCTGCATCGCTGTGATTAATACGCGTTCGCGAGTTTTCTTTTGCTATTTCTGGTTACTGTTTTAGATTCTGAACGAAGTGAAGAAGCTAGTATTTTTACAATGATGTTTATTTTTATTTTTATTTTTTTTTCTGTGTACAATTTTTCGTATGGAAATACTTGTCCAAAAGTTTCGATCAGTAATTTTTTGAAACCGGATTTTCCTCTAGATTGTACTTTAAAGAGGTCATTTTTTTAATTTCTTTGAATTTCTCGATTCTTCATTTTTTTTTTTTTTGGAAAAAACTAACCAAAAATTGACAAAAACGTTTCGGAAACCATTATTTTTTGATCCGATCTATATGAAAATTTAAACATAGATAGAAAATAATATAAGAAAGATTTTGGCGCAAGAAAATTTTGAAAATGTGAAAAAAAATGTTGGACACTTTTCTAACATTTTTTTTCTCATTTATTATTTATTATTTTAAATAAACCAAATGCACGTTTTAAATATTTTCAATGCATGTAAATCCAAGTCCTAGTAATAATATTATATTTATATATATTATAATACATATTATAATTATAACTTGTAGTTTTGGTAGTCGGTAGACCTCATACAACAGGTAGTATAGAACAGAGGGTGGAACTTAATAGGTTGAGAACCCCTGATATAAACTGTACTGGAATAATAATAACAATATAATAAAATCAAATTATGCAATACGCATGGGTGGGCGAGGAGGGCGAACTATCTCGCGATTAGTAAACTGTTATATAATAATATATACACGTAGCAGATTTTTTTTTTTTTTTTTCATTAATTTTTTCCTCCAACTCTCGCGATAATTCTATTTCGTTTTCAATAATAATAATTATAATACAACGGCATAGGTAGGTGTGTGTGTCGTTAGCGCAGTAGTTAATACCGATAATTATTATGTCATCAAATCATTATAATATTATTATAAATCATTTACGTGTATCGCAATATTGAATTCGTCGGTGGCATGCGTTACAATTATTATTATTAAACAAAAATGATTTCGTTGTATATCGAGTTCGAGTTGTGCAGATTTTCTTTTGGATTCTGAACGAAGAGAAGAAGCTAGTGTTTTTACAATGATGTTTATTTATTTATTTATTTTTTTTTTTCTGTGTAAAATTTTTTGTATGGAAATCCTTATCTAAAAGTGTCGATCTGTAACTTTTTGAAACCGGATTCGCCTCTAGATTGTACTTTTTTGAATTTCTCAATTCTTAAAAGAAATTTTCGACATTTTTCTAACATTTTTTTTTCTCATTTATATTTTATATCATTAACTTCTCACGTTCAGAATCGTTTTATTGAAGAAATGATTTATCGTTTCTTTAAAATTCAATACATCACCCGTCAAGAGAATCCCACCCGACGTGCGAAGTATGTCCGGCTTTTTTGGTTTCTTTTTTTCAACGCCAGTGAACTCGATGAAAATGCGGTGACTTGAACGCGCGATTAATCGAAACGAACGGGTCACGATTTATATTTTTTTTTCGATTTTATCGCGCCGATACCCTGTAATAATTTAATTACAACCGAAGCCCAGAACTCGATCCGTTATTTGCATATTTTTTTCTATTGCTCTAATGCGTCACATTTCTCTACATAAATCACATTCATGGAATTTAGAATCTAATGGTTCCGTATTTTTACTTTGCATTTTTTTTTTTTTATAATTTTTTGCGTTACAATAATTTTTTTTGGTTTTTTTAAAGTTTTTGAAAACGTGAATTCATTATCACATGTTCACACAAAATCGCGGAAGTTTTATTATCATGCACAATACAATTCACGTTCTCAAACAGTTTACAAAGTCATGGTAAATTAAGGACTAAACTTTGGTAAGATAATTTATCACCAACATTTTTCTGAAAATCAGGTTTACAAAAGGGATATTTTGAATTTTTTCTAAAATTTTTAGTACAAAATTTAATACTTCAAAATTTGGATACTTAAAAATAAAATTATTGAATTCAAGTAAATTTTTAATGACCAAAGTGTATGTTATAATGATCACGTAAGATACTCTTGGTGGGTATGTTTAACATCAAAGAAACAATACATTATTAGGTAAGGTCAGGTGGGATAACAGCGACGTGGTTTTGCAAAATCTCAGTTTAATGGAACATATATCTCATTGTATTCTTACGAGGAACATAGTTTTTTTAACATAATATAATAATGAAAGTATCAGGAATTCAAATTTTTATTCAAAAAAGTGTTTTGAAAATTTTATGTCTATTACATTTTTATTTTTCTCCGACTGATAAAACTCCAAATTTGAAATAGCTTTCCTAGCGAAATAACAAGTCTCAACAACTGTCTAAAATTAATCTACAAAAATTTACCTAATTAAATTATTTACTGAGTTCATATTATAACGATAAAATGTTAATAACATTAAATCGCAGACTATAATATATTGTAATAAATACACAATTATTGAATTATTAAATATTTTTTTTTCGCGTTCCCCTTCAGATCATGTCACGTATCCCTTGGGGTACGCGTACCCCAGGTTGAGAACCACTGATCTAGATGTTATTTCCCGTTCGATTCGAACTCAACACTTAGCCGCCACTGCGCTGTACAGTCGTCGTGGAAAATACGTTATGGCCAGTCGATGATAGGCGGGTGTGGGGGTGGGGGTGGGAGTGTAGTGGTAGTATACCGTTTTACGGACTCACGAATACCGTATGCACTAGGTACGCGTATCGTAATAACGGACGGGCCGGTAGTTAAACGCGTATAATTGACTTTAGACGCGTTTATTATTATTAGTCGATGACGTTGATTGCGCACGGAAATAAGGCAATAATAATAATAATAATAATCATCGTCGTAGGTAATTATTGTTGTTGTAATAATTGCGATTGTACGACGCCGGGTCTGAAAACACGCATTTAAAAGCGTCGTCGCGCGTGCACAGGTCATCATCGTTGTTTAGAGGTCGGAATGATAATATTATTATTATTATTATTATTATTCTGCGTACCGAATTCGAGCGTCTACGTCAGACTGGCCGATTTGTGTTGTTTTGCATATTTGAGAATAATATTCCGAGGCAGAGGAACAGTGTTTGAACATTATCCAGATAAATAAATAACCGTCTTTTAACTTGTCCGGATAATTAAAGAAATAATTATCTTTCTTTTTATCTCTCACATAATTAAAAGGTCTGTCTTAATTAATTATATTAATCTACATAAATCGATTTGAAATAAATCAAGTTGATTTTTTTTATCCATTCCGAGTGGAACCATGAAGCCAGTATTTTTACAATGATCTATATTTTTTTTTACCTTTTACACGTTTTCGGATAAAAGTCTCGTCCAAAAGTTTCGATTAGGAAATTTTTGGAACAGAGTTTGACACTAAATGGTACTATAAAGAGGTTGTTTTTCGAAATTCTCAATAGTTTTACTACGTTTAGAAAGATTACCCAAAATTTAACAAAAATGCTTTAGAAATTTTATTTTTTTAATTTAACTTTACAACAATTTAAATATCGATGAACAAATAATATAAATAATGGCTGAGAAAAAAAGTATATATATTTAGAAACAATAATAAACATTTAAATTATAAACTTTAAATAATAAAAAATTATCTTGTTAAACTGCAACCCCGCTCAAAATGGTTTTATAGAAGAATTTATTTAATCGTTTATTTAAAATGTAACACACCCACCAAGTCACAATCTAGGAATGAAGAATATTCATGGTGCAAATTATGTCCAACTTTTTCGATGTGCAATACTTAATTCTTTGTATAGTTTTAAAGTCTAATTTAGGTTAGATTGTATTTATACGGGAAAAAAAGATAAATATGCAATTATTTTAAGTAAATTACCAAATCATGTAAAAATGTTAAAAAAACACAAACCCACACACAATTAATACGTACTCACTAGGTAATGGGACAAATTTTTAGTTCACATATCTATAAATAGAAGACATATTTCTAGAAAAAAAATATCTCTTATCTAATATATCTATTAACAAAATTATTATTGCACATTTATTATTACAATTTCAAAATGAAAATAGTTAAATATTAATTGTTTGAAAATAAAAACAAATTTTGATTATTGCATTAAAAAAATAAAATCGGTTAATCATTAAATTAAAATCATTTTGTTTGTTTTTCTTTCGTATAACACAGTGGTTCTCAACGGGGGTGATACCGCCCACCCAGTGGGCGATGAATATGTTTTGGGCGATAGGGGGGGGAGGAGGCGGTGAGCAATCCTTTAGTGATAGGGTGGTGTTGAGCATAATATATATTTACATTAAAGCCAAAATATTGAAGAAAAATAAAAACTGAAGTACAGATACTCCGCTGAACGACGCTCCATGGCTTATTTGTAATTGTATTTTTTTTTTTAATGTTTTCAATAAATATTGAAACAGCAGATTAAGTGTTAGATTATCTATATATATATATATATATATATCTGTTAAACATATCTGTTAGATTCAAGAATTGATTGAACATTCAATTAATGAGGTGTGAAAAGCCAGCTCAACTTTATGAATGCCAATTTTAATATACTCATGTATTTTCTAATAGGTTTTCAGTTTTACATTTTTCAAATAGTACACTATTTTTTTTATTAATTTTAAGGGAGGGGGCGTTGAAAAATATTTTGCTCTTCAGGGGGACGGTGACTTTAAAAAGGTTGAGAATCACTGGTATAACACCTGTTTGCGTCCGGTGGGCATTATTACAATCTTAATTTATTAATTATAATTAATAATCGAAATATTATTATTAAGGCTAGGGACTTAAAGGTCTAAAAATGTACCAAATATGCTATAAAATTTACGAAATATGTTTATAATAATATACAAAAATGCTAAAATAATCTCTTAAAAAACATAAATTTTACTGTAAAACTCAAAATATTTAAAAATTTTATCGTATAATATATTTCAATATGTATTATTAATTCTTCTTCTATTATTCATGAAATTTCTTCTTTTTTTTTTTTATAATCTTTATTATTTTAAAGATTACATTTAAACAAATAAAAATATCAAATATTATTCAATCTCTCCAGGTGTTCAGTAAAAAATTTTCCAATATCAAGAAAATTCATATTAAATTAAAAAAAAAATATGTGAAATATGCACTTAAAACTCAAATATAATCGAAATAATATGCACTTGTATCGAAAAAAGAGCTAAATATGCAAAATATGCAAATTAAAGAGAACTGGTTTTATAAAATGCATTTCTATATTACTTAGCTATGTTTTGAATGATTTTTGAAAAACATGCTAACTCCTATAAGTCCCTAGCCGCCCTAATTATTATTATGTCGTTCGCTGTGGCGGCGGGCACGGAGATTTGCCTTTTGCGGGTGGGGCGTCTCGGGCGACGCGCTCGAACGCGTTACATAATGATAGCATAGATATTGCTATTCAGCTAATTAAACATTTCAGGTCATTTTGGGGACAGTTAGGTTACGCGGTGTCGTCGGAGCTCGCGTGTGCCTCGCCAGTCGGACGACGCGTAATTAATAATTCATACCGTCTCTCGACGTCCTCCTATACTTCTGGTGCGTGACCATCACCTATATCGGCGGTGTCGTTTCACATTTTCGTTTTTACCGGATACAATTTACCAGTATTGGTAAATCAATACCAAAACCAAAATTTACATACGTACATACCCCGTGTAATATACACCCACAGGATGGTTAATTAAGCGCGTTCACCCGGTAAAGGCCAAAGCCTTTAAAAATGGAAAAAATTGAGTTTTTTTTTTTTGGAATTTTCAACTTACTATAAAAAAAAATTAATTTTATTCGTGTCACCTTAAGGGTTTTGTGGTGTTGCACGTGGCACCTCCCCCCAAAATTTAACAGCAGGATTTGATTCAGGTAAATTTTCTGTGAATTTTGTGATGTATTGAAATCGAAATTCAAAAGAATAGTTTACGTTATACAATATTGCGAATTAATTAGGTGCGATCATAGATTCATAATAATTACTACGTGATAAAAATATGTGTCCTAGAGTCTGTTATCGACTGTGTACTTTTCAACTATAATATAATTTAATATCATAAAAATCGATTAATTAAAATAATATCAATAACAATAATATAAATTTGAATAATTAAAAACTATTGGTTCGAATTTTGATTTTAATACATCCAAGTTCGCAGAAAAATAACCTGATTAAATTTCCGTAGTTCGAATAGAGGATGATGCTATTTGAAAAAAAAAAGTTTGTAATACCACAGTAAATCCTTAAGGTGACATGAAATAAAAAAGTTATGGAGAACATGGTTTTTATTGTACTTCAAACATTTCAAAAATAAAAATACAAATTTTTCCATCAAAAAAGGGGATGAGTATGTTGAACGAGTCACTCTGTATATATATATACATATATATACTATGTATATATATGTGTGTGTGTTACAAAAAATATTATGAAAAGTGGATTAAGAATTTAAAGTTTTATTACTTTATGTGGTGTCGATTGAAAAAAAAAAATATACATTTTATGTAAGAAAATATGACAAAAATAAAAATTCAAGAGGAATCTTGGAACAAAGATTCTATCGGGTTAAACACTTTATTAGAAAAAACGCGCAAAATATATTATATTTCCAAAATCCCATCTCAAATCTCAAAAGTGATCAGATCAATTTTTACAAATATATATAATGACTGAAATTTATTTCACGGAAATCTAGTTCTAAGGCGTATTTTGTCGTTTTTTTCTCTCAGAGTTGAGGCAGTTTTTAGTAGTTATTTTTAGAAAAGCCGAGAGGAGAATTTCGACAAAAATTGTATTTTAAGTACCGTTTTGAGCCAATTTCTGATGTTGGTACAAAATGGCTGCACGAGACTTTCGAATAAGTTTTTCAACACGAAAAAGTGAAGTGTTGATGGTGTGAGTTTTGGCACTTTGAAGTTGACATTTTGGCAGATTTAGCGTAACTGCTAAAATATCATTTGACATGGTAACTCGACAAAATCAGTCCAGCACGAAATTACAAAAAAAGACGCAGAAAAAAAAAATTGACTTACCGTCGTCATCAAAAGAAATATTTTTTCGCTTAGGTACATTTAAAAATATAAATATTTTATTTTTATTTCAAAACCATTAGATAGATACACAGTACACATTTTATTTATTATTATTACTGTTTTTTATATATACTCTTATTATAAATACATATTGTACATTGTGCACAATCTAAATTCTTAATTAATTCATATTAATGATGCCAAAATAAAATTTGTTTTCGTTTACCTATCATATATATGTATATGTATTTAAAAAATACATTTAATATTTATTTTGTGATATAACATGAATATAATATCACGACGAACGTATCCACTCTTTACAACGCTCTTATCGCATTGTAATTGCAATATTACACACAGTCGGTCGCAGGCCATAAGTATATTGGAATAAATAATTCATAAACGTCGTGTGTTCCTCGCGCACTACGACACGACTATATTATTATTATTATTATTGTTAAGCCGGAACGAAATACACATCACGCGCGCGCACCTCCGACCGTCTAACGGTATCGTGTCGTCATCGAACGGCGGTGGGAGAAATCGGACTTTCAGCTATCCGAAAATATTATAATATAATATTATAGACACAGAATAGAAAATAAAAAAAAGTAGAAAAATCTTATTTTGGTTTTAGATTCTGAGTGTAGCGAAGGAGTTAGTGTTTTTACGATGATGATGTTTATTTTCTTCTTCTTTTATTTTACGCGTCGAACAGTTTTTAATGGCGACTTTTTGAATCACGAATTGCCTCAAAAATATGCTTCTAAAATGTCACTTCTCAAAATTTGGAAATAACAACATAAAGTCTGACAAAAAAAATACTCGAAAACTATCTTTTTTTTTTTTTAATCCAAACTTTATGGAAATTCGAATATAGATGGACATAAAAATGAAAAATATTTTGGCGCAAGAAAAAAGCACTTTCTTTTAATCAAATTTTTTTTGTTTTTCACTTTTCTTAGAGTAAAAGTTAGAGTAAATTCGCTTTGAATAAACTGGATCTCCGCTCGGAATATCGTCCGATCGAAGAAATAATTTATGGTTTCTTCGATATTCAATACGCCCACGACAGTATTCCACTCGAGAAGCCTAAGAATGCCTAAGGTGCAAATTTTTTCCATTTTATTCCCCTCGTAAGTATTGTATTATACGAGAATAATAGGCACGTTGTGTACCTCTATTATTATGACGTTACGTCGGACCGCGTTCAGACACGTGTTGCGCGGCTATATCGTAATCGGCGAATATTTGATTTATTGCATAGTATTATATTGAGAGCCGACAAACGTTACCGGGATTCCCCCCCCCCTACCGGTGAAGGTAGTCGTCCAAAAATCTGGGTGAACGTTATGCTTAATGAATCACTCGGTATAACGTTACTGTATAATAACGTATAATAACGGTGGGATATTTTTCCTTTATTTCCGCCCTGTAGGTAAATCTGTCAAATATCCTTCCACCAGACTTCAACTCAAACCCTACTTATTGACTAGGTCCGCCCGAAATCACGTTTGACTATCTAAATCAGTGTTTCCCAAACTTTTTACCCTCGCGGCACATCTATATTAATCGTAACAAGTCACGGCACACTTTCGATTATAAACATTGTCTACTTTCAGTGGAGTATTAATTACAGGCTTATTCTTATTAACATGTAGCTAATTATATGATTTTAGATTCTGAACGAAGTGAAGAAGCTAGTGTTTTTACAATGATATTTATTTATTTTTTATCATTATTATTCAATTATGTTGAAATTATACAAATTTTCGCGACACACTTAATTTGGGAAACACTGAACGAAACCCGTCCCCGCAGCATCCGTGCACTGTAATAAAGGCGAAGAAAACCCGAAGGAGTAGATTAAGGATTTCCCCTCCCCCATCCCACCGTTTAAACGAAGCCTAGCAATATAATTATTGATATTGTTCAACATTATTTCTGCGATTTAACCGCGATTTGAGATACAAATTATTATTATTATACATCGCCTAATACAATCCAGTGGCAATAACAAAAGTAAAGTAAAAGCAAAAAAAAAAAAAAAATAACAACCGGGCAAATAGACGTTGGTATTATAATTTACAGAATATTCCGTCGAGAGTGTTTTGTCGCGATAGCGTGAATATGTTTAGTGCGCGTAAACAACACTGGCCCAGACATTGTTTCGCCACAGGACCGTTCGAGAAAAATCGATAACTTTTTTTTTTAGTTTGCATAATAATAATAATTATTATTATTATAAAGTGTTTTGTCGCATTTCGTCGATAATTTTCACAAGTGTTTTTTTGGATAACATTATGACGACGATTTCGATTGGAATGTTATCGTTCGACCGTGAAATGTTCGCAGAACAGAAAGCACTTGACTTAAGCGCCCGACGACTGATGATCGTTTTTGACTTTTTATCGCCAAAACGATTATTAGGTATTAATAATATTATGTTTACGAGGGTTTTGATTCGAACCGCGAGACTCGAGCGCACGTGCGGCTCGAGTGCACCATTAAATTTTTTCTGCAAAATTAACCGAGTTAAAAACTCGAAACTTTCACCGACAACCGAAAATGGCCGACCGAATACTATGTATAAAAACATTAGGCCGATTTTGATCTTAGTGTAGAATTTTAAAAATTTTGGAAATTTTTTCGTTTTTCTTTTTAGTTGTACGACATAGTGTGAGTATTTACTAATGAAGTAAATCTAATCGTAACAAAAACTCTCCAATAATAATAATAATGATAAATTTTTTTTTTTTAATTTTAACTTTATTAGAAAAATGACCTTTAATTTACAATAATTACAAAAAATTACTTAGAATATAAAATAATGTCGTAAAAATATTAAAAAAAAGACGTTAACAAGCAAAAAAATGCAAAATAAAATTTACATATTTTGAATCAAGGAGGCATAAAACCAATTTTAATGTTGGAGAGCGTTGTACTGGATTAAAGGAAAAAACATGCATTTGTCATCAACATCCTATCTTTAGTCATAACCCTACAAATTTTCATTTTATATTAATAATAATTTGTCTATGAAAACAGTTTTATGATATGAAACGTCGACATTTGTCGATTTCGGTGAGGCCGATATAAATGCATTTAGTATCGGTCTTTAGTCATCACTGGAAATAGGATGTTGATGACCTAAAAATGTAACAAAAATGACCCCAAAAATTTTTCTAATGACCTAAAAATCGCAAAAAATGACCTAAAAAAAAAAAAAAAAAATGGCTTAAATACAAATTGAAAAATATGTGATTGTAAATGTCCAAACATATTTGAATTGAGTAAGAAAATTAAAAAATTGACGTGAACATCGAACTTAATGTCGTTATATCGACAAAGAGATTAATCGGGTTGATTAAGCGTGTACATCAGGGTGTATTATGTAAAAGCAAATGTTGCATAAGTTGCATGATACAGTGTGAGCACCTAGTACCTAGATTTAGATTACTTTTGATAAAATTATTTTTAAAAATGTAAAATCGTTCGTGAAAGTCTTAATTGTATTAAAAAAATGACCGATTTTATTAGAAAAACGACAAAAAATGACTTTTAATATGAATTAAATGACGTAAAAATTTAAGAAATGACGTTAAAAAGCAAAAACATTATAACCAAAACGCCTAAAAACGCAAAATTAAATTTTCATATTCTGAATCAAGGAGGCATGAAACGAATTTTTAGCTTGGAGATCATTGCATAGGATTAAAGGAAAATTAAATGAATCATGATTGTGATATGTAATATTGTTATACGATTTTTCGGCCGCGCGAAGACCGTCTGTGCGCCTCGTTGTAACTACCGCGTGTAGCCAGACCATCGTCGTCGCGTGCAGACCTTGAATCGAGAGTAGGAGAGTACTAGTACGTATATTATTATTATTATTATTATTACCTATCATCATTATTCTTTTGCCGGATTAACCGTTTTTTGTTTATATTATCGTTTTCGCGACGTCGTCGTCGTCGTCGTCATAATCGGAAATACCCGAATACGACTGTAGTAGTGCTCAATAACGAAATGACAACAGAGGAACAGCAACAATAAACAAGGACATATTTTACTATTACAAAACATAACACTGTACGTTAATAACACAATAATATATTAAGAACGACAGTGGTGTATTTAGGATTTTTATATACACATATATTATTACCAGGGATTGAAAGTTCTAGCAAATGCATATTTTTTTAGTAGTTTACATACTAGTTTACATACTTAAAGTATTTTACATTTCTCTGATGTCATATACGAAATTTTATTTTTTGCATATTTATAGTTTTTGATGCTTTTTGTTAATTCACAATTTTTCAGTGCTATTTTTGTGTATATTTTCACATCATGAAGGAAACAAATCACATTTTACAATTTAACAATGATTTATAGTTTATACGGTTTATACGGCATATTTTGGAGTTTTCAAGTGCATATTAAAGAGCTAAAAAGTAACTTTTAGATTCTGAACGAAGTGAGGAATCTTATGATTTTACAATGATGTTTATTTATTTATTTATTTTTATTATTTTTTTTTTATCTTTCTGTGAACACTTTTTCGTATAGAAATACTTGTCCAAAAGTTTCGATCAGTATCTCTATAGAACCGGAATCATATCTAGATGGTACTTTAAAAAGGTCATTTTTCCATTTTCTCAATACTTTTCTTAAAAACACGAAAAAACTGAAAAAATTTTTTTTTGTATACCGTATACGTATACCAATTACGTAATTACCAACTTTTTTGATCAAATATTATAAAATAAAAACATTACTTCTTGTAAGAAATCAAAATTAAATATAAAAACAAAACTTTGGTAAATTTTTAAAATTAAAAAAAAAATCTTTTCATTTATCATCTCCTAATACATTTTTGAAATAGGAATTGTCTTAGAATAGCATTTTTATTAATTAGTTCTTGAATGTGTTTTTTTGCATCAGATAAAGGAATTATTCCAGCATATGCTCTAGTCAAATAAATAGAAATAAAAGATTGATATTTGCAGCTCTTCTCTTGCGCACATAAGTCTTTTTAAAAGTTTTATCTTCAAATGATGTTTTATAGAAAAAACGCTTCGGGGTGATCCTGCTCTACTTTGAGGATTTTGATATCATACTATTGAACATGTGTCTTGTCTTCATCTAAACTGAAATATATTATATTTTATGACTTCAAAAATAGCGATTATTTATGCTGTATTACCAAAATGTTTAAGAATATTCGATCAATAGGTTCTGATATCTTTATTCGGTTATAATATTTTTATAAATACATTTTTTTTTTCAGTTTTTAATTTTGTTACCGTTTAAAACGGAATTTTCAGGCGTTGTTAATCGTTAAGAATTGATATGCAAATTAATATCGACACCTTTTCCCAAATCTTACACACGAATCGGACGTTATATCAAACTCAAACGCACGCCCTAATTATATATAAGCCCTCGAACGCCTCGCGTGTACATTGTATATTATTACCAGCTCTCACCAGTCGCATTACGTTCAGACGTCCGAACGAATTTATGTAAATAATATGCAACGACGAGATTTCCTGAGTATTTTTTTTTTAAAAATAATATTTTCATAAACTGCCGTTTCGAGCAGACGCCGTATAATACTGAATAATCAGCGTTTTACGTAGAAAATCAAATAAATAAATAAATAAAATAATTATCTAAGTAATTATCTAGATAATTTTTAGATAAAGATTGTTTATCTAAATAAAAAAAAAAAATAGATAATGGTTATTTTACGATAAATCAAATTATATAAAGCACAAGATTATGATTTATTTTTGTTTGAAATCATCATTATTTATTTTCATAATTAGTAATTTGGTTATATGAAATAAGTACAGTCTACTTACTCGTATTATTATTCATTTTTTTTTCAATACTCAATTGTAATTTTTTATTCACAAACATTAGATATAAAATTTTTTCTTAAGAAAATCTATACTTATAAAATTTAAGTTTTCGTTTTTACACTGGTAGGGATTTACCGGTGAAGTTCATCAAAGTATGTGGTTATTTACAAAAATAGAACTCGAAAATAAAATCGAATAAATTATAGTCAATATCAGACTTCAGAATCCTCAAAAAATTATCTATATAATTCATTTCAGATAAACAATTTGATTGATTAGATAAATAAAAAGACACTCAATGTCTAAAATTATCTATAGATACACATACATTTGCACATTCTGCGTCAAATCAAGCGATCTTCTGCTGACCTCGTCCGATTTCTTTGAAATTTTATTTTTGGACTTCATTTGGTATAATTTGAAGAATACAATTTTTTTTGAAAATTTTGAAATATTTTTTAACCTATATATTTGAGAAAAAAAAAGGAATTTTATGGAATACATACGTTGTGCCCAAATACAAATTTATGACATTTTTTGAGGAATCTATAATCTATGTATAATCAAAACACAATCAGAGTGGACCAAGATTTGAAAAAAATTCATTATTTTATACAAAAATATTAAAGATAAATGATTATATTATGGTAGAATTTGATTTTGAGGCATGATATATTCATGATGTAATTTATTTTTAGGTTTTACATTCAATAATTTTTTTTGATTTTATAAAAGAAAAAAATTAAATTTTTTTCCAAGTAGATCTCATTCTACTCTGATTTTGGCGACAAAAATATGTAATTTGAGTTTTTGATTTTACAAAAAATAAATAAATAAATAAAAAATTTTAATTTTAATTTGTAGAAAACTGATGTTTTCTAAAAATTAATTAAAATAACCTCAAATTCATATAGGTTTAAAAAAAATTCAAAAATTCAAAAAAAAATATGTGCTTCAAATTATACCAAATTAAATTTAAAAAATAAAATTTCAAAGAAATAGGTAGATGACCGCGTGGTTTGACGCAAAATTCCCTATTATATAAATCTACGTTCATGTAACTTCCCTCATTTGCAAAAAGAGAGTTCTAAATCAAAAAATGGCTGTTGTGAGTAATTTGCAAATAAGAAACGCACTTTTGATCTACTTTTTACTGCGAAAGCGTATTTTTTTCTAAAAATTATTTAAAAGATAATTATAATTTATTTAATTCTATAGTTTAATAATTTATTTAAAAATATTATTGAAAATAACTCACAACAGCCATTTTTTGAGTTAGAACTATCTTTTTGCAAAGGAGTGACTTATGATTTTTTTTTTAAGATCGAGCTGAACTTCGATGATAATGTATTTATTTCTCTGAGCAATTTTAAAAGTTATTTTTTATTTTTTTATTTTAGAATAAAGAAAATCGTCGAACAATGATGTACACGTCACGACGAAACGTTACGCACAGACTCCATGCGTGATCTAATAACAATTAAAATGTTTTTGGAATTTTCTCTTTTTTGATATTATTTATCTTCTTTTTTTTGGCTACAAACGCGATCCGTTGCGATCAGAACTTGAGCGATGGCTATTTATTTTTATTTTTATATTTTCTTTAATGCTGTATTTCCAAAATGTGATTCACGATTACATTTTTGGTGGGCCGCGTTAAACGTTACATTTCGAAAGGAGTGAAGAAGCTAGATTTTTTAGTAAATATGTTAATATTTTTCCGAACACACTTTTTGGTATAGAAATACATTTTCAAAAGTTTTGATCAGCATTTTTTTGAATCAGAATAATTAGCCTCAAGACGATACTTTACGAGAGGTCCATATTCAAAATTTTCAATAACAATTCAAAATTTAACAAAAACCACTCAAAATTTAACGAAAACGCCTTTGATTTTTTTTTTTTTTTTATTCATATTTTATAAAAACTTGAACACAGACAGACTATACTATGAAAAATATTTTTGCAGTGAATGACAATTTTTAACACTTATTTCAAGCAAAGAATACCTATGGTGTGAAGTATGTTCGGCTTTTTATAAGTATAATTTTTTTTATTTTTTACAATTTTCATTTACTCGTATATACTCGTATAATTTCAAATATTTTTAGATTCTGAATGAAGTGATGTTTATTATTTTTTTTCTGTGTACAACTTTTCGTATGGAAATACTTGTGCAAAAGTTTTGATCAGTAATTTTTTGAAACCGGATTTGCCTCTAGATGGTACTTTAGAGAGGTCATTTTTTGAATTTCTCATTTCTTCAATTTTTTTTGGAAAAAACTACTCAAAATTTGACAAAAATGACTCGGAAACTATCATTTTTTGATCCGAAATATATGAAAATTTAAACATAGGTAGAAAATAATATAAAAAAGATTTTGGTGCAAGAAAATTTTGGAAATGTGAAAAAAAAATTTCGGATATTTTTCTAACATTTTTTTTTCTCATTTATTTTTTATATTATTAATTTCCCTCGTTCAGAACCGTTGTATCGAAGAAATTATTTATCGTTTCTTTAAAATTCAATACAATCGTCAAGAGGATCCCACCCGTCGTGCGAAGTATGTCCGGTTTTTTTTTTTATCCAGTATCTTTTTTTCTTCTTTTCACCGCGAAAAAAAAAGGACTTTCGATCATTGCCGCGGGTCGCCAATATGGAAAATAATCGCCAAAACGGGTCCGACCGTAAACTGCAGGTTTGGGAACCTCTGCGCGCCGTATTACAATAATATTATGCAGGTTAATGTTTCACATCGGCCGCTCAATGCACAGTATCGACGGCGGCGTCCATAATAATATATTATATAGTATATTGTTTTCACAATACGAGAGACCGTCGACGTCGCGATTTTTCCTCTTATTTTTTCCCTTCTCCTCCCAAACCCGTACAAAACGCATTTGAATAAAATACCGTAAAAAACGTCGTTAAATCACGTCGTATTACGAACACGTATGTTGTGCACCTCTTACATATCGTTCGTACACCGAAGTGCCGAGTTCGTAACACCGTAATGATATTATTATTATTATTATTATTTTATAACGATAACTCTGCTGCAGCAGTCGCGGCGATATAATATATTTTATCGACCGTGTTATGTGACGTTAACGAGGAGATTTTTGAACGCGCGCACAACGGAGACTATACGTATTATAACATGCTCGTGACTCAGGTGCGGATCCAGAAATTATAAATAGGGGGTGCTCAATCAATAAAACTGAATACTAATAGCAGCTAACAACTAATTACACCTTAATATAATAAATCTCTATGTAAAATAAATATTATGAAAATCGACATTAACTCTATACCAGTGGTTTCTAAACGGGAGATTCCCCCCGGGGGGAATTAAGATACTGTATAGGGGGAATCCAGTGATAGTGAAACAACGAGAATTTTTTTTCGGGAAAAAAAAAAAATTAATTTACTTAATACATTATTTAATTAATATTTACATTTTATATTAGAATTTCTGTTTTTATATTTAATAATTTGTTCTCATATTATTCAGTATTATGAACTAGTAAGTTGATTTATATGTATTTTATAAAATAACGAAATCGAAAATTCACTAGTTTTATAATATACGTATAATCTACAGTTATTCTGTATAATTTATTTGTACGGCTAACGAAAAAGAAAAATAAAACTCTAATTTAAGGGGGATGATATTTTTGAAAAATTACATGAGGAGAAGAGGTTTTTGAAAAATCTCAAGGGGGAATAGAATAAATGTTGGGAACCAATGATCTATATAATAATGTTATTTATTCCGTGAAAACCACGCGGTTGAAAATGTACGATAAAATAATTCTTGAGTTCGTTGTTTTGACTAATATTTCTCGAACACTACTTATTGTAACGATTTGTTTGGAGAAAAATAACCGACTAATTTGTATGATTAAAAAACATTTGATCGTTTCGTCATCGAGTCAATGATACGTCTTAATCGGTTCTGTGCAAAAAAAAAAAAAAATAATACACTGCTCACATTTTTCAAGGAATTTTATGACAATAATTATTATTATTATTGTATTATAGTCGTATAAGAGTCATTGAATGTTTGGCCAGATCAATGTAATGGTATTAAATAAAATCTTATAAATCAAAATGTAAAATAAAATTATATCATATCAAAAACTCAGAGATACTTCTTCGCTCCACTCAGAATCTAAAATTAGTGGTGTATGGGTGTGGTCGAGGCGCTGCAGCTGAGTGTGTTATTTTTAGATTCCGAGTGGAGCGAAGAAGCTAGTGTTTTAACAATGATGTCTATTTTAATTTTTTTTTTTTTTTGTTATGAGTACAAGTTTTCTAGAAGAACATATAGTTGATCGATGAACATCTAGATATCTGAAGATATAATCGATTTACGTAGAGTTATACTCGGAGATCTATTGTTGATCTGTCACCTTTAGAAACGTTTTGTCGAAGAAATGAATTATCGAATTTATCAATATTATTATTAGGGATGGGTCGAACTTTAATTTTTTCGAACTCGAACTCGAACTTGAACTACAATTTTTTCACTAAATCGAATCTGAATTTTATTCGAACTATTTTCGAACTTTCTTGAACTTCAAAAAAATTAAAACATTTGAAAATTTATCAATAATAACAATATTAGTCGTATTATTAATCAATAAAAATCCGATTTCAAAAAGTTACTAGTCTAACCTTTTGGAACAAGTAATTACCATGCGAAAAAAAATAAAAAATTTAAAAAAATCAAAAACATTATTTAACCACACTTATAACCACGTGTATTTAATTGATACAATAATAATTTATTATTGTAAAAATAAAATATTAATTTTCTTCCAAAACACCGTCTTTATCGTACTAATTAAACATTATTATAAAATTACGACATCTATATATGGTTAAAATGAGTTAATTAATATTAAAATAATTAAAGTAATTAATATTAAAATCGATGACAAAATCGTTATCGCACATTATTTTATTTCAAACTCGGTCCGTGTGTGGGTTTATTGTATTATTACTATTTGTACTCAATGTATAACTCAATTTAATTGACACTTAAAAATCAAAACTGATTTCGCGTTGAGTCCGCGGATTTACATTAGTACAATTAAGACAAACAATTTGGGAGAGCTAAAATATTAATTTACTGATTTAGCCCGCACAAAGTACGTTAACCTTGAGCAATTTTTAAAAAATTATGGGCTATGAGTGGTTTTTTAGGGGGCTTAGCCCTCCTAAGCCCCTATCTAGTTGCGCCCATGTGGATTTATGTTTTCTTTAAACACCCGAAATATGATGTAAAAATTCTCATGAAATCACATAAAACATTCTCGTTATATTTCCTTGAAAATTGGAAAAATGTGCAACAAATAATCTATGAACATATATTTGCTACAATTAATCAATTTATTAAATTACAATCGCTTTAATTTTGCTACAATATTTGCTTTAATTAGTAATTTTTTAGATTCTGAATGAAGTGAAGAAGCTAATGTTTTTACAATGATGTTTATTTATTTATTTCTTTTTCTGTGTACAACTTTTCGTATAGAAATACTTGTCCAAAAGTTTCGATCATTAACTTTTTGAAACCCGATTCGCCTCTAGATGGTACTTTAAAAAGGTCATTTTTTTGAATTTCTTTGAATTTCTCGATTCTTCAATTTTTATTTTGGAAAGAACTACCCAAAATTAGAAAAAAACGACTCGGAAACCATCATTTTTTGGTCCGAACTATATGATAATTTAAACATAGATAGAAAATAATATAAGAAAGATTTTGGCGCAAGAAAATTTTGAAAACGTGAAAAAAAAATTTTGGACATTTCTCTAACATTTTTTTTTTTTCTTATATTATTAATTTCCTTCGTTCAGAATCGTTTTACTGAAGAAATGATTTATCGTTTCTTTAAAATTCAATACGTCCGTCAAGAGAATACCACCCGTCGTGCGAAGTATGTCCGGGTTTTTTTTTTTAATTATTAAACAATAATCGATAACGTTTACACACTCACATAGTGTAATCGAAATGCGTAATGTGCGTCCAAGTGCTTCCCAAAGTGTCGGTTCACAAAACGCGGTCGAAAAGGGTTATAATAATATTATCGGGCGAAATGGGGAAAACGATTTGCAAATCGATCTGCGGTCGAGAAAAATGGCAACAACGAGAAAAGTGTTGTTCACATCGATGCGTCGAACACGCTCACCCTGTATGCAACGTACGCGTTTATTCCCCCCCACCCCCCCATCCCCCCAGTAAATAAACGTCCGAAGGTCGTACGCGTTAACATTATAAAATAATTATTAATTTATCTATTTTCTCTCTCTCCTCTCTCCGTCTTTTCTCGTCTCGTCGTCGTAACGAGAGATAGTAATACGGTAATAATTATTACGGCGGGTGCTGGTTATAACGAAATCCGTATTAGGTCGCGAGTTTTGCGAACTGTAGACCTCACTCCCCTTCCCTCCCCTCTCCGTGATCATTACCTCCTCTCTATCCGTAGTCGACGTTTTCGGGCTACTGCGCGGCGACCGCCACCGAAAACGATTAATAATACATAATCGTGGTCGACGTTTCCGGCGTGGAATTATTATTATTATTATAATTTTTTTTTTTCATATTGTACCCCGACCCCCCCCCCTCCTTCCAAGGGATTGACGTCGAAACTGGAACGCGATTAAAATCGATAGTAATAATAATAATATTATAATAATGCAGAATGGAAAATAATCAGAGTTGTAAATCATGTAAATCATCCATAGGTGATGATATTCATTTTTAGCGCCATCCCCTCCCCTACCGAAATAACCTATCGCCAAAATAAGTTATATTTCATGCTATTTTTTTTTTTATCTAATACATCTGGCAAATAGTTGTTGTGATTTTACTACACACGGATTAAGCTAAATTATACACATGTTTTTTTTTTTTTTTTAGCTGTTGCGTTTAAACATTTTGTACAACACCTAATAATTATTATTCTTCAACAATTTATGCAAGTAAAAATAATGTACGGTTTAATTCACTGAACAGGACGTTAATAAGTGAGGACCACTTATTTTTCAAACTTAAAAATGCATAAATTAAGATTTTTTATTTTTTTTTAGTGGTTCCTATTTGATTTATAGTGTAACGTAATATTGATATAATTATACATAGAGTATAAGACGTGTAGAGTTATATTTCCTCGATACTAAATTAGAATAATTCAAAAAATACTCTTTCGAAGTTATTGATTTCAATATAATAAAAATTCTCAAAAAAATTACTTAAATAAAATTCTACAGCGAAATAAATTGGGTTAAGATGACATAAAAAAAGTTATGGAATACATAGCTTTTATCGTTAATTTAAATTTCGTAAAGTACCCAAATATAAGCATTTTTACCGCCAAAAAATAGAGTGATCAAGCTTATTATAATATGTTATATTATATACTCATGCACAAGAAGATAGACTGTAGGCCCAAATATTCAAAAACCAATTTTAAAATTTCCGAAATTTCTATGGTTTATTTTTATTTGAACAATATTGTACATAAATTATTATATAATGGATTTTCGCACTCTCGTTATTAAAGCACTCGGTGCACTCGCACCCCTTTCCTCTTCTAAACACGGTTTTGAAAATAATAACAATGATTATAATACCTATTATATTGTAATGGTGTAATTTGTCGGCCGACGGAGGATCCGAATAGAACTATCTATTTTTGGGTGGTAAATTTTGGTGAGTTACCCGTTTTCACAAATTATATAACATGAAAAAGTTCACTATTAAAACATAATATTTTATGACATTTAGAAAATTTTTTAAATACCCTTACCTAACAATACTATGACCATGACAACTATGTTATATAATAGGACCTGTCGCAGGCATATAATCTATACTACTTAAAAAAAAAAAAAATGTTTGTAATTTTGTTATTATATTATGGTAAATTACCTATACAAAACTATGATTTGGCGGAATTAGAGAGGGTATGATTTTGACGGAAACCGGCCATGATTAAAATTTTCGAGGATGGCAGTGTTTATACCTACTTAAAACTTATGAAAAACATTCCAAAAACGTATTATGTAAAATATGTTTTTTCTTTATCGATTTCCAACGTGGTTAGTAGCAATCAAAATAAACAAATAAAAATTTGCTTTGAAAACAAACAAACAAAAAAAAAAAAAACCGATATCGATATGGAGACTTAATAAGAAGAAAAAAAGCCGGACATAATTTCGCACCCTGGGTATTCTTCGCTCTTCGAACGAGACTTGGTGTACGCGTTAAATCTCTACGAAACAATAATCAATAATTTCTTCAATATATATATATATATATACACACACAATTAAAAATTAATACTTATTGACTGTTGTGTTACCACGGTTACCGCGTTCAACAAGTTAATTGGTTGATAGAAAAGATTTTCTCTAGCCGACCAAATTTGAAGCTAGATAAAATGGACGAAAATGAAAATTTTACGTTATGTTGACCATGGAGAAAAAATGCGAATTTCGAAAAATGACCTCTCTAACGTGCCGTCTAGAGCCAAATTCTGTTTCAAAAAGTTGGAGGTAAAAAGTTTTGGAAAAATATTTCCACACCAAAAAGCGTTCACAAAACGGGGGGGGGGACATAAACCGTAGAAACGAATCGATGATTTTTCAAAGTCGAAAACCAAACTTGGAAAAGCGATAAAGCGAGTGTCGAGATCAGCGCATAAAATTGGTGTATTGTGAAAATCTCAAATGAAATCCAAACGATTTTCGAAACCGGGTGTTGAAAGTTTCTTCGCCACCGTGTGACGTACACACACCGACCACGCACTCGGATCGCGTACGAATTGAGCGGTAATCACGTGCGCACGAGAACGGAATACAATATCGTGCGACTGTCGTGCGTCGTCGTGACGTGCGTGAAAACGTGTAGTTTTTGTTTCATTTTCGAGTAACGGTAGAAACAAAACAAAAAAAAAAAAAAATGTTCGCCGACCGCGAATACTCAGAGACCACCGGCCGCGGGGTCAACACTTTTCGGAGCGGCGAAAACGAGGGAATTATTATTTAAATCTGAGCAATTGAAGGCGTCAGTGCAATAACTTGACAGCTCCGTTTTTGTAAATTTTACAGGAGAGACAAATAACTAAATTAAAAAATCAATTATGTTGTAAAGTTTTTTTTGAACTTTGGAATTTGTTGTTCACACGGATACTTACAAGTTAATATAAAATTAAATCTTAAAATTAAAACTTAAGTAGTGTTTTTTTGGTGTAATTATGTATTTTTGACTGGAGCTGTCTGGTTCTTGCCCTGAATTGGCAACAAGTTTTATTTAAATTTTATATACCTAAGTGGTCATAATTTATTATTTTAAAACTGAAATGCATGAAAAATGTAAAAATAATATATTTGAAAAGTAACTGAGTTGATAAATAAATAAATAATTCAACCATATAGTACCAATACAAACAAGCTCCTTTTACATTATAATGGGCGAAATAATAATCGTAGCTGACTGATTCTTATATAGAATTGTCGGCCGTATTTTTCTTTATCTGAATATATAAAAACATCATTTTTAAAAAAAATAGAGCTGTCAAGTTATTGCACTGACGTCTTCAATTGTTCGCCATGTGCAGTGCAATAACTCACTATAATACCGCGAACGCGTTAACAAGACACGAAAATAATAATCAGTCCAACGACAAGTGGAGCAACTGGGAATTTTTCAAGGGGAGTGTCCACCAATAAATTTCTTCTATAATTATTTAAATATAGAATTATATCAATGTTAACGGCAGTAGCGTAGCTGAAGCTCCACCAAGGAGGGGGCGATTTGTAAATTATTCTTAGCCTAAAATATTTTTTCATCATTTTTTTAATAGATCGCTTATTTTCTTTGCCGTTCAAATTTCTGACAATAATCGTGCTTTCATACATTCGGTCTCTTCAATCTTGTTAAATAAACCATAGAAAAATGTCATATTCATAAAATTGATAGTATAAAGGTAAAACACGTTTTTGTGCAAAAATTCTTAATTATAACAAAAGTAAAAGAATTTTATAGTACATATCTATTATTATACATTTATTAATGAAACATTTTCATAAAAAATAATGTATAATAATTTGTTTAAATCTTGTTACTAAAAAAATCATTGTTGACAATGACGACAAATTGAATAAATTTTAACGAATGTTTCTAATTTTCACTCAAAATACAATTTTAAGTTAAGTATTATTCACTTGTATTAGTTACAAGTATCAAAGTATATATTATATGTATATATATATATATTATGTATTATATAGTTACAGTAAAATCGTCTTTTTCTTCTTCTTTTAAAAATGACTCTCGGTAGATGAACGTTTACAATTATAAATGTATAATATCACATCTCGATGAAAAACTTCAAGGAGGGGGCAATCCACCCACCGCCCTCCCCTCGAATACGCCACTGGTTAATGGACATTTTACAAAAATTCATTGAATAGAAATTTCGTGTAGCAAAATCTAACTGCCTTTTCTCTGAACTAAAATTTTTATAACGTTATTCGTAGTAGATAAATACAATTTTGCCTCGCATATTCCAGAATATTTTTAAGTATGTTTTTCAGTATAAATATGTTACAGGTAACTTTAAAATAAATGTTCACCAACCTACATTATAGAAATTTGATAGATTGATAACGATAATTATTATTTGATTAGACTTTAAACAACAATAATTATTGTTTTGAATAGATATCTTGTTTCTTGATTTCTACTACCATATCGTAATAAATTATTACCAATTATAATTTGTAATGGATGTTCTAATTCCTGTTGATAATCTAATATTAAATATTTCATAAAATAGTGAGCAATGTTGAAATATTATGTTTATTTTAACCATGATACATTTTTGAATTAATAGAGGTTATGATTATAGTATAGTTAAAAGGATTTCTTTTTTTTTCAATGTTCATTGAATGACATTTCCATAAATATGGTTCAAGGGGGGGGGCGTCCAGAAACCCAAAACATTCCCCTTGGTTGCGCCACTGCCAACGAATAATGAATAATTAGTTGATTTACCAATAATAATATCTATTCGAATAATGACTAACGAGTGATAATTAGTCGTCGTCGACCGACTTTATTATTGGAAAAATGACACTTTTTCATACGAATTCTAATTTTAAACGGTTCTGAAAAAAAAAAAAAAAACTTACTATTTTCGATATTTTTTCAGTACCGTCACTCGTTGTCGATGATTATGAATGCATTTGTATTAATACCGAGAAAAAAAAGAAAAAACAAGAAATTTCGAATACTTTCTGAGTTCTGTACTTAGCAAGAATGTGGGTCAAATATTTTTGAAATTTTTATGAAGTTTGCGTGTGACCATTTTTGATATTTGCTGAAAGTCTCATGTTCCTGTGACTATTAGTTTAGGAGTTATGATTAAATAACTGAAATTGATTTCATAATAATGTATTTATTGAAATGTTTATAGTGAATTTGACTCCGTAATTTTTTCAATTTTCGTTTTAATCAAAACCATGTACGTTTTTCAAATGATTCGTCTACAAATAATTTTATTGCATCGAAATATTTGCAATGTAGTTATCTAATTATACACCGAGTTTTATAAAGATAATTAAATAATAATAAGTTTCAGAAGTATCAATTATTTTTTGTATCCGTTTTAAGTGTAATTTTATGCGAAACTAATGAATTCCATCGAAACGTCAACTTTAAACGGTTATGAAGGAAAAAAACCGACTTAAAATTATCGAGATTTTTTCATGTTCATAAGACACATAAATGTGCGTGACGTTATAATATTTTCAGATAATAATATCAAAATATAAGTCGAATAATAACTAACGAATAATTTTAGTCGGTAGTATTTCTAAAATGATGACTAATAGTCGGTGAGGTTATCATTAGTTCATACGTTTGTAGGTAAAACCATTTCGAAAGTAATTTTCTGAATCGTTCCCAGTGCAGCGTGGAATCTATTGGTTTAACAACAGTGGTTCCCAACCGGTGGGGAATTCCCTATAGGGGGGAATTAAGATACTACACAAGGGGGAATTCTGAGATAATGAAATAATAAGAATATTTTTTTAGGTAATTTTGTTTAAAAAATTTATTTTAAATCTACTACAGTTATTTTTAATTAATATTTATACTTTATGTTATTATTTTCGCTTTTATATTTAATAATTTGTTATTATGTTTAATATTGAGTTAGTAGGTTAACTAATATCTAATTTTTGTAAAATAATGAAAATAAAAATGCATTAATTGTATACGTATATAATACATATACATATAGTTATTTTATATAATTTATTTATATGGTCAAAAAAAAAAATATATATATATATATATATATATATATATCAAAATTATGTTTTAAGGGGGTTATGAATTTTGAAAATATACAAGGGGGAGTGAGATTTTTGAAAAATTACAAAGAGAGAATAGAATAAAAAAGGTTGGGAACCAATGTTTTACAATAACGTACATTTGCGGCGGAGTTGACGGATTTTTTTGAAAAAAACAAAATAGTTATAATAATAATAAAAGCAAACAAACTCATAAGTAAACATTTCATTCGTTTAAAATAAGTATATTTTTATTTTTGAACAGATTATTTTTTTTTCTCGAATCAGATATAAAATATGTAAATAGGTTTATGGAAATATTATACGTATATGTAGGTATAAGTACCGAAAACGATGTTAAGCGTTTGATACGAAATCGAGTTAAGTTATCAGATAAATTAAGTGTAAATAATAATATCTCATGTCAGACAAACGTCATGACGATATTTGACGAGAAAAAATAATATAAAAATAAAAAACATACTTGTCGATCAAAACTGTGATATTTTAAAAACACAAGACGAATTACAAAATTAATATAATTTTGTAATGGAGCCTTCTCATTCATATTAGAGTCCCAGAAAAATTATCAAGTTACATACATTAAAGTTCTACATATGTAACCGAGTTACAATTTTAACTGTGATTAAGTAAAAGATACTTGAATTCAAAGTCACATTCATGAAATATGCCTGATATATATTTATTTTTTTTACAAAAAGATTTATCCCATAGTTTAAGATTCTGTTTACAACGGTATTTTTATTTTTACTTTATTTTATGTGTAAGTACATGTTATCATATAGAAAATACTTGTCCAAATATTTTGATCGTCAACTTTTTTTTTTTTTGTTATCTATATTCTAAGATTTATTAAGATCGCCTCAAACAGTTATTCAAATAAAATAAATACCTATTAGTCTGATAATAATTGGCAAATAAGAATGAAAAATTATATTTGTTATATTGAATATTTGACATTTATTTATTTAAAAAGCAAAGTAAAGTAAAGTAAAGGCAAGAAAGCCGGACATACTTCGCACCACGGATATTCTTTGTTCCTCGGGTCAGATACTCTTGAAGGATGTGTATAATTTTAAAGAATCTATAAATCATTTCTTCAATAAAACGATTCTGAACGAAAGAAGTTAATAATATAAAGAACAATAATGGTCATAATTTTCAACACACTCACCAAGAGTATCTGTCCCGAAGAGCGAAGAATATCCGTGGTGCGAAGTATGTCCGTCTTTCTTGTCTTTACTTTACTTTTTTTTTATCTAATATGTAAAGGAAAAAAATTTAGAAAAATGTCCAAAATTTTTTTTTCACATTTTCAACATTTTCTCGCGCCAAAGTGTTTCTCATATTATTGTTTATCTACGTTTAAATTTTCATAAAATTTGAATAAAAACTGATGGTTTCCAAGTCTTTTTTTTTGTAAAATTTTGGGTAGTTTTTTTCAAAAAAAATTAAAGAATTGAGAAATTTAAAAAAACGACCTCTTTAAAGTATCAACTAGAGGCAAATCCGGTTTCAAAAAGTTAAGTTACTGATCGATAGTTTCTAACAAGTAGATCTATACAAAAAAGTATTCACAGAAAAAAATAAAAATAAAAAAAATTAACATCTTTGTAAAAACACTAGCTTGTTCACTTCGTTCAGAATCTAAAACTAAAACCATTATTATTATCTGCAATGACTATTTTTTACCATTTGTAACTAAATCCGAAACTACTTATTATAGTTAATTATTTTCAAATAGTTTTCAAACGATTAAATTACATTTTTCGTGTAAAATTCGTCAACGCGTATATTATTTAAAATTTCACAATATCGAAATAAAATAAAATGTACGCACAAAATACCGACAAGAGAGTTAATATATCGAAGAATAAACGTGAAAAAATAATTACTATTACTGTGTAGTAACATTAATTAACGTAACCGAGTAACTGTCGTAACCGGTTACGAATTCCTACAGTGACTTGTGACTACTTGTAATCTGATACAAGTGATCGAGTAACTCGTCCAACCCTGCATGTAGGTCGTATTGGGTGTTTCTACAGTTATTCGAGGACCTTTATGTAAAAATAATCAAACATTAAAAAAAAAAAAAAAAAACAGATAGCATCACGAGTAAAAAAAAAAAAACAGTTATATTTAAGAGATATCTCTTCTTAGTCACATTTCGTATATTTTCACAAATCCAGATCAGGATTCCAGATTTTGGATCGAAACCGTAAAATCAATTTTTTTTCCTTTTAAGTGCCATAACCGTCAACAGTGTTTGATACCAAAAATAATATCTGGATAAATATTAAACTACTAGCTACACGTTTGTCTAGAGATAAATAATATAAAAATTTAATATTACATTTTTATCTAGATAAATACTTAGACAAAAAAATGTTTATCTAGATTTTTACCAGTGGCGCAACTAAGAGGGGGGGGTGTTTTGGGTGTCTAAACAACCCCCTTGAACAATATTTATGGAAATTGTATGCAATGAGTATTGAAATTAAATTATTGAAATTATTGTATAATAAAAAGGATTTCTTTTTTTCAATGCTCATTGCATACAATTTCCTCTATTAATTCAGAAATATATCATGGTTAGAATAAAAATAATATTTAAACATTGTTCATTATTTTATGAAAAATTTAACATTAGGTTATCAATAAGAGTTAAGATATCCATTACAAATAAATTTGTTTCATTATCAAGAAACAAGATATCTATTGAAAACAATAATAATTATTGTTGTTTAAAGTCTAACAATCAAATAATATTATCGTTATCAATCTATCAAGTGTCTTCAATGTAGGTAGGTGAACATTTATTTTAAATTTACCTGTTACATATTTATGCTGAAAAATCATTTTTAATTTTTAGAGAAACTTAAAACATGCTTTAAAATATTAACGTAATAAAAATGTTGATTCAAGCGAAAAGGCAGTTAGATTTTGGTACACGAATTTCTATTCAATGAATTCTTGTAAAATGTCCATTAATATTGATATAGTTTTATACTTATAAATAATTATAGTAAAAATGTATAGGTGGACACTCCCCTTGAAAAATTCCTAGTTGCGCCACTAATTTTTACATTTTACTAAACGCGTTGCTGGATTATTTATTGCGCGAGTAATGTGGATTAAACGAGGTATTTACCCAGGAAGGCATGTTTTGTGTGCCAAAATCACATTAGAGATACTTATAAAATACGAATGTTCTATAATATTTATATTGAGTGTGCACTGTGCCCGTTGTACAGCACTGATTTTAATGTATGACGAATACATCTACTCGAAATCCTCGAAATCATGGTTGAACGCCAGAAAAGGTAGTTAAGTCTTTCCACATATTTTCTAGTTTGAACTTAAATCAATTGAAATAAATGTGTTTTATATTATATTTAAACTGTGAATAAAAAGCCGGACATACTTCGCACGATGGGTGTACTTCGCTCGTCGGGGTGTTCTTTGCACGTCGGGTGGGATTCTCTTGACGGGTGTATTGAATTTTAAAGAAACGATAAATCATTGCTTCAAAAAATTGATTCTGAACGAAGAAAGTTAATAATATAAAAATAAATGAGAAAAAAAATGTTAGAAAAATTCCAAAATTTTCTTGCGCTAAAATCTTTCTCATATTATTTTTTATCTATGTTTAAATTTTCATATAGTTCGGATCAAAAAATGATGGTTTCCGAGTCGTTTTGGTCAAATTTTCGGTAGATTTTTACAAAAAAAAATAAATAAAGAAAGAATTGAGAAATTAAAAAAATTACCTCTTTTAAGGACAATAAAGAGGCAAATCCGGTTTTAAAAAGTTATTGATCTAAACTTTTGGACAAGTATTTCCATACAAAGAGTTGTACACAGAAAAAAAAAATTCTCGTTAATTATATGACAATTTCTTGATGTTTTTAGAAAATAATTATTTTTAATAAATTTTATTCTATAATATTTGACATTTATATGGCAATTTTTTACATTTTAAATAAATTTTTCAGGTAAAAATGTATTAAGGAATAAAAAATTAATAAAAAAATAAACATCATTGTAAAAAAAGCCGGACATATTTCGCACGATGGGTGTACTCCGCACGACGGGTGGTATTCTCTTGACGGGCGTATTAAATTTTAAAAAAACGATAAATCATTTCTTCAGTAAAACGATTCTGAACAAAGGAAATTAATAATATAAGAAAAAAAAAAATTTTCGAAAA
>JAIPRM010002447.1:0-30481 GCA_025469315.1 Stegophylla sp. TES_Ste_2020 | reverse complement strand
TCAGAATCTAAAATATAAATGAGACCTATGAAGGGACTTATTTGAAATTAGTTAATCAATATCTGGTGACAAATCTGATGTTGATAATATTATCAAACCAGAAATGTGAGACGCAGTTAACGAACTATGATATTTAAAATAAAATAGAATGTTGGCGGGCCAATACAAATGCGTTAACGGGACACTTCGTGGCCCACGGGCCTGGGTTTGGGCAGCCTTGATTTATAATCTATCAATATAAACGTAAATTATATGATAAGATGTGCATATCGGTGGCAGTTAAGTCGCGTGCCTTTTTCATTGTAATATTTCATGGATTAAAATTGGTTTTCTTATTCCTAGTGTTAGCAATCATGTTTCTAGATGTTTACTGTTTTTATTAAATTTTAACATATATGTATTAAAATATAAAATAATATTATTAAAGTATTGATCTTAAGTTACTAGATACCTATAATCACAATTGTATATATATTATTGTTTTTTGTGTAAAAAATGTATGTATTATTTTAAATTTTAATTGCAGCATTTTTAGTATTTTAAATAATGGTTGTTTGTACCTATCAAAGATTTTGGTAATATTACTTTCTTATAGATAAAAGTTACCTCGTTGCAGATAAGCAGTTATACCAGGTTTATTCTGTGGTTGTATAATACAGTTATTTTATATTTTTAAGTTTTATAAATTCATTATAGTAGTATATAATATATTAGGTTCTCGTACGCTCAACCCGAAGCGACAGCGGATATTTATGTTCATACTTTTTAATACGAACGCACACACCACAAGAAAATGTTACTGTAATGTTACTAAAAACTAAGTAAAGCGCGGTATTTTTTTTTTTTATGCAGACACTATATTTTCGCCTACCACTGTGATAATTATACAATAATTTGATCAATAACTGTAAATTTCCAATGTGAACACATATTGACATTTTATTATTAATATTTATTAACACCGTCACCGCTGCTGCTACCGTTACGGTTTGTACGTATCGTTAGACATTATATAATATATATATATGTAGCATAAAAAATGTGAAGTTTCCTTTTCGAAGGACGATAAAATACGAGTGTTCGGACGTGTGTAAACAAGATCCCTTAGGAGTGGATGTTAGAATTTTCATGAGAGTGTTATCATGATTAAACTATCCCTACGGGGACTAGCGTTATACTTATTTATTAAACGACAATCAACCACCTGTTATAAATCGTTTCGAGTTTACCAATTAAATTACGAATTTAGATATAAATCCAAAGCAGGTAATTGAAGTAAAATAGAAGGTGAAATTGTCTGAAAACAAGTATATATTATTATGGCTAACGAGTCAAATATAATCTACAACGATATGGATGATTTTTAATATTTATCGAGTCTTAATTAAGTTCACTAATAGACTATAAAATTGAGGTGCATAAGGATCCAGCTTCATTAAACCTACTCTACTCTGTCATTCATTAAATGTTTATTTATTCATAAAAGCTCTTGTGTAATGATCCTCGGTCGAATAATAATTTAAAATCTTGCCTCATGCATACTTATATCATTCTTCGAGACATTACTCTGTGTAGTAGATTATAATTTATATTCGATACTTACAAAATTACAAACATTAATAAGGGTTTAAATTGGAAAATTCTTACTCGCAGAATTTCTGGGTTAATTTGTTTTTGCATTTTACGTAAAATTAGCTAAAAGAATGTTTTCAACACTTTTAACGGAGTTCAATATTACAATTGTTCACTGCGTGAGTGATAAATGAAAAAAATATAGGTGTTCGTCTCTTCTACTTTCAATTAAAAAGTAAAAAAAGTAAAGTAAAGTAAAGTATAGATAAGAAAGCCGGACATACTTCGCACCACGGATATTCTTCGCTCTTCGGGTCAAATGCTTTTGAAGGAAGTGTATAATTTTAAAGAAACGATAAATCATTTCTTCAATAAGACGATTCTGAATGAAAGAAGTTAACTACATAAAAATCAATAATAGTCGTCATTTTAAACACACTAACCAAGAGTATCTGACCCGAAGAGTGAAGAATATCCGTGGTGCGAAATATGTCCGGATTTCTTGTCTATACTTTGCTTCATTTTACTTATTTTTATCGAACAAATAAAGAAAAGGAAAAAAAGTATAAATAAAATATCCAAAACATTTTTTTTCCACATTTTCAACATTTTCTTGCGCCAAAATGTTTCACATATTATTATCTATCTATGTTTAAATTTTCATAAAGTTTGGATCAAAAAATGATGGTTTTCGAGTCTTTTTTTGTCAACTTTTAGGTAGTTTTTCCAAAAAAAGAAAAATGTAGAATTGGGAAATTTAAAAAATTGCTTCTCTAAAGTACCAACTAGAGGCAAATCTAGTTTCAAAAAGTTGCTGGTCGAAACTTTCAGATAATTATTTCCATAAGAAAAGTCTATACAGAAAAAAAGGAAAATAAAAATCATTGTAAAAACACTTTGTTCAGAATCTAAAATAATGAAACAAATATTATAGTACTACAACGATAATAATAATAATAATAAAAAAAAAACATATTATTATAGTTACATATTTAAAATATCTATATAAAATTTTATTTATTTCTACATAGCCTACATATATTTAAATTATGGCATTTAGAATTACAATTTTAAATTCTGAGCGAAGCGAAAAAGCTAGTGCTTTTACATGATGTTTTTATTTTTATTTTATTAAATTCTAAGCGGAGCGAAGAATATATTGATTTTATAAATCTATGTGTTTTTTTTCGTATGTATATAATCATGAGTTCGGGTAGAAATACTGGTCCAAAAGTTTCGAGCAGTAATTCTATAGATCGGAAATATTTTCTAGTTGGTATTTTAGGGAGATAATTTTTCAAAATTCTCAATTATTTTTTGAAGATTTTGAGTAGTCTATGCCTAGACTACTCAAAAATTAACCAAAAACCGTAAAAAACCTCATAACACGAATTTTCATAAATTCGATTTTATTTTTTTAATATAACTTAAAAAATAATGGGGCTAGAAAATTGAAATTTCCACCAGCTACTAAAAATAATTGTGTGCACAACTCATAAAATTTTCAAAAACATTTGACCAATTTTGAGATAAGAATAGAACTTTAAAAATATTAGAATATTCTCGTTTTTTGTAAGTTTTCAATTCTTAAAATTTTAATGTTTGAATATTAAGACCTGAAAATTTAAAACAAATATATTCATGTATATTCAGTGCTCGACTTGGGGGAGGACGTAGAGGGACGGCGTACCCCTTCTATTTTTTAAATATTTTTAGCGTACCCCTACTAATTTAAAAAAAATCACCAACAGGTATATGAAAAATTAAAATTTTGGGGGACGCTAATTTTTTTTTCCACTTATGCGTCCCTCTTCTTATTTTTTTCCAATTCGAGCACTGAAAAAATCTCGAAAACTGTAATTAAAGTTTTTGTTTTATAACTGTTTAAAGTTAGCATTTTGATAGAATTCATTAGTTTTACTTAAAATTACACACTTCAAGGCATATAAAAATTAATTGGTACGATCGATCTTTACAAAACTTAATACTTAGATGGAGAATTACAATGCAAATATTTTGGTGTAAAAAAATTTTTCATAGAAGAAATAATTAAAAGTTTTACTAGGTTTTGATTGCGAAAAAATCGGAAAAAGTATGGAAAATTTACTATGAATATTAAATACTATAAATAAAAATAAACATGTATTATTTTTTAATTAAATAATAGTGTCGGACTAATAAAATTTTGAAATCTATGATATCTATAAATATCTTGATTTGTGAAAATTTTCACCTAATAGAAATTTTGATTAATGATTTTAAAATCTCAAAATTTAATTAAATTTTAATAATGTAGGTAAGCCATAAACATTATAAATAGCACTGAAAAAATCTTAACGATTTTAATTAATAGTTAATCTTTTATAAGTTATTACAATTTCCACGTAAAACAATGAATTTTTTTATAACCTAACCTTTTAAAATTGTACGGATTTGACTAAAAGATTTTCTACACGTTTTTCTAAATGAATTTAAAATACCGTAAAGTTTGATTGGATGAAATATTTTTTACTCACGTTCAAAATAAATTGGTTGGTATTACACCTAAGTGCACGTGTAAATTCTTAATACAGTGACACGACACGTACACAAAAAAAAATTTTTCTGGAGAGGGGGGCGGTCGTAATCAAATAGTAGTATATGTGTACGTATTACAATAACTGAATAAAGCTGCAATTAAGAAATCTTCTCTGCAGTCTCAGTGACTTAATGCAATATCTGTGTTTTATTATAATACTATAGTAAAAACTAATTAGGTAATGTACTCGTATAATGAACTTTTAAAAAAAATTTCGAGGTAGATTTGAACCCCTAACTCCCCCCCCTTTTACGTGCCTGCAGTGACATGAATACATGATAAATTTAGATTATTTATAATATTGCATATTCTCAATTTATAAAAGCGAATAACATCTAACGGAGTAGCTTAGGATTTGTAATCCAATTTCTAAATAGGGGTCAGTTTCAATCAATAATAAATGTGTTTTAGATACTGAGCGATATTACAAGTTTGGGATGTGTTCGTTTTACAGTGATGTAGATGATGATGACCATTTTTCAAGTAGAACTCGTAGAAGGTAGGGTTTTCACGTTGATAGCACTAAATCACTATTTCTTTTTAATGGTGAATTCCCCATAGATAATATACTGTAATTTGTAAAAGTATATAAAATCATCTATGGGATATCCTGTAAGTTCCATAGTATAAAGAGAATATTCGTTGAAAAAAAAATGTGTTTGGTGACATTGCATAGCCAAGCAAGACTTTCAAAAGGAGTCTCGATGTTTTTAAATAGTAGTCTCAAGCAGGAAAAACCGGTCATATTCCACACCGTGGGTGTGTTTCTAACCTCAGGTAGGACTTGGTGAGTGTATTGTATTAAATATTAAAGAAACCATGAATAATTTCTTCAAGAAAACGATTCTAAGCGGATTCTATTCAATTCATATAGGATAATTTTCCTAAAAAATTATAAAGTTTATGAAAGTAAAAAAAAACGATACGGAAAAAAAACGCAATTAAAAATTATGAAAAAAATAAAAAATTAGTAGGTACTTTTTTGTGAAGACTGTTTCTTTCAACTATGTAATTAAAAAGAAAAAAAAAGTGATTTATGTTATCTGATTTTTGAATGGATGAGATATTATATTAATATAATATGTATTTAAAAAAATGTGTACTTCGCACATCGGGGTGTTCTTCGCACTTCGGGAGGGATACTCTTGACGAGAGTATTGAATTTAAAAAAAAGTAATAAATCATTTCTTCAATAAAACGATTCTGAACGGAGCTTCAACTAATACACAATAATAATAATTATCAGTTTTAAAGAATTGAACTTAAATGTTGAACTAAAAATTATTTTGTTACATACAGCATTTACGAAAAACGAAAATCGATTTTCATAATATGAATAATATATATATTATATTCACATACACTTAATGAATACACAATAAATAATTTCAAATAACAATAAAATAAAATATCATAATAAAATAAAATAAAATAAAGCTGCTCTAGCTCTATTTATGGTAAATTAACATTAATGCACTATAACATAATTTGTACTAATGTTTATCGTGGCACCTCTAGTCAGTCACGGTTAAAAAAAGAATAAAATATTTAATTTACCGAATAAGATCCGAACCCGGTACTGACCCGTCAACCACTGCACCACATTAACAGCTCAGAGTACCGAAGAAATAATAGGTATTTAATTTAATAATCGAAAATATTGAATTCTCAAAGTAGAATAAAATAATTAGAAAACTATTGATGCACGTGGATTTTAATTTTCACCATCGTATTCAGCATAAACATCACTGTAAAATCATAAGCTTTTACACTCCGTTCAGTATCTAAAAATGAAATTGTGCCTTATATTTAATTTTTACATGACCAATGTTATTATTTAATAATTATTACCTATATTATTATTATTATTTATTTGACATAATTAATTGGATTGATATTTATTTACATTTCTATAAGGCTTTCTTTATATTATAGATAAGTGAATCCAAGTCATGTGTTCAATATTTATTTATTTGTACATGTCTCATATGTTTGTAATACTATACATCTCTAATAATTTATTATTATTATATCTATTATACATTTTATTAATAGACATTTCTTTTAAATAAATCATTTTTAAATTTATTTATTTATCCATGACTTATATTTTTACAAGGATAAGGTAAAATTCACAATTTATAGCACTTATTACAGTAGAGCCTTGGTTACCCATCTTCTGATTAACTGTCTTTTTTGATCAACAGCCAGACGCAAAACTTACTTATTAATTTGATGTGGACCACAAATTGCGCATTACATCAAAATCCTATAACCAGTTTATCCGAAACTTTCTTACAAAATCTGCTAGATAAGTGATGTATACATTTTAAGGACAAGATAAAAACAGTCTATTGCAATTGTGAACGTATCTTTGAATTGATAAGCCATTTTATAATTATTACATGTTCCTTCCGAGGGTAGAGACTAGCAATTAACTGAGAGTCTACTGAATATTACATTGGTCTCTAAAATAATGAAAACATGCTTTTGTAGAAATATATTTTGGCAAAAACGGGAATTGAACATTATTTATTTTGGCAAACGGGTATGACTCAAATCAGGGATACACATGCATTTTAATTCTCACCATCATATTTAGCATAAAAAAATACATAAGATGGCAGGAAAATATTATCTACCAACCTACTTCTCAGATTTTTTTCAATCAAACCCTTGTAAAATGTTTAATTTTTAGTTCGCTCAAAATTTTATTGTACCAAAATAATTGCAATGAAATTCTCTATCTAAGCACAAAGTTTCTAAACAATCGTCGGGCCAATTTTTTTTTATGTACGTTTAAGTTTGTAATTTAAGTAAAACTAACGAATTTTGTCGAAATTCTAACATATATAGAAAGGATATAGAGAAAAAAGTTGAATTACGAATTTCGAGATTTTTGTAGGTCAATTAAACATATATATGAGTAAGATCATATTAAATTTTCAAGTCTTAATATCAAAAATTTTATTTTATAGAAACACTAACAAATAATGAGAAATTTCCAAAATGCTGTACTTAACAAAATCTTTTTGAAATTTCTATGAAATGTTCTCGTGGCCTTTTTTAGTAGTTGGTGAAAGTTTCAAGTCTCTAGCTGCATTATTTTAGAAGTTATGTTAAAAAGTAATTTTCAATTTTACAGAAATTCAGGAAATTGCAGTTTTGCTGTTATTGTATATTTTGACAGATTTTCCCCGTTTTTGGAAAAAGTATTGAGAGAGTGGAAAAATGATTTCTCTAACTCACCATCTGGGTGTGATCTGTGTTCTATAGAGATACTGATCGAAACTATAGGACAAGTTTTTCTATACGAAAAATTATTTACAGAAAGAGAAAAAATAAAAATAAACATCATTATAAAAACATAAGCTTCTTCACTTTGTTCAGAATCTAAAATTATATAGTAAAGTAAAGTAAAGCAATGATAAGTATAGACAAGAAAACTGGACATATTTCGCTTCTTGGATCAGATACTTTTGGTGGGTGTGTTGAAAATGACAACTATTATTGTTTTTTATATTATTAACTTCCTTTCCTCAGAATCATTTATTAGAGAAATAATTTACCGTTTCTTTAAAATTCTACACACCCACCAAGAATATCTGACTCGAGGAGCGAAAAATACACATGATGCGAAGTATGTCTGGCTTTTTAGACGATTAATTTATAATTACAATATTCACAAATAAAAAACATTTAACTAATAATAACATTTTGATTCAAATAAAATTAAAAATATTAAAAGCTATTCACAAAAAGTAGCAGTCATTTTATGCTTTTAAAATACTAAAAAAAAAATCTGTATATAATAATATATAATTACATAATAATAATTAAAAATCCACAATATTAACATAAATCATTTAATAATTCTTTATTGATTTATTTTTATTAAACATAATATTTTCTTCTATAAGATCACTAAATACTTCCTTGTGAATAGACAAAACGACTAATATTTCAGGATATTCCAATATTGATTTGTATCTTAAGCTATATGATATTGAATCTTCAGGATCAAGTTCATAATATCTACAACAATATTTTTAACAATAAAATAAGTAATACTCAAGTATAATACTGTAAATTTATTACTTAATATTAATACATAATAAAAATAATGAAAAAATTAATTTATACTGACTTTCCATTCATAGTTTTCATCAAAAATACAACTTCTTTAATTCCAGATGAGACAAAAAACTGCATTTTTTCCTTTGCCTCATCATTATAAAATTCTGCTGTGAAATATTTTCTAACTACATCATTTAATTTTAGATAATCTGGAACTCTGGAAAACATATATTTGAATATTATAAATAGTATTTATTGATTACATGAATAACAAAAATATATATTATTAACAAACTTTTTGTCTGAATATTTCATATCTGTGCCATGAAATATCCAGTCTATTTGCCAAAAAATTTTATTAAGTTTAGGATTATAATAAGAAGTATTGTTTTTGTTTAAAGTAGAATTTGGTAAAATTTGTAAACGAGTATGGCGTTGGTATGCTTGATAACGCAATCTTCGAAAACCCTAAAATTAAAACAATACATTACATACAATACACAACAGACTACATTACATTTTAATATATATTAATTAATGTACACTATAGTATTCTCATATGTATTTTTAAAGGAAACCAAGTACAAAAATTAAGGGAAACCGGAAAATTTTAAAATTAGTGACAGCCCAGAAGAGCTCTTAGAAAGGCTATAGTATTATTTTTATGTTACCAAGTACCTGCCATTTAATAATCATAGATCAGCGAGTCCATTCACAATGTGCAATAGTCGAGGAGGCATATTACAAAATTGGTGATAGTTTGACTGCCATTCGCAGGAAATTTTGACGTCATTACAATTTAGGAAGTAAAGGTGGAGTTTAATTATTCAACGTTGTTAAGACTTCGGTTAAGAATTTAGAGGAGACAGGTTCAACTCTCAATTAGTGGTGGATCTACATACGGGGCAACCTGGGACAGTAGCCCCAGGGCGTCAGGATTAAAGGGCGTCTATTGGACTAATAAGTTAACTCAATTTTCATACAAAATTTAAGTGTAAGCTTTTCTGCTGTAGTCTGTACTTGAAGTAAAAAAAAGTTTAATGTTAGCTAATATTATATCCACGGTGTCTGTTGATCTAGCCACAACCATTATAAAATGTTCAACTGTTTGTTATATCTATTTCAAAACTAATATTTCAACAATGCCCATAGCATGAATAGTTTTACATTCAACAGTTACATCTTTTCTTTAAGTTTCAGGCAGATAGATTACAAATGACCCGACAATCTATTTTAAATTTCTATTTTACTTTTTTTAGATATCATGTTTATTATTTAAAAAATTTAAAAATAATAAAAATATTTCCAATAATGATTTAATAATTTATACTCACAGGAGATACATTTGATAGACGTTGGGTTTTCATTTTGAACTCTCCAACGGCTTCAATAAACTCATTCATGAGCCTATAATCTACAAGTATAAAAACAAAATAAAAACTAATCCCTAATAGATATTCGATTAAATTAAATGTATATAAAAAGTTCAGAATACCTTGACTCATGTCATTGTCATTAAACTTCTCTAATTTTTTAAATCCTGTTTTGTACTTCTTACCATCACAATCCAATTCTTTTTTATGAATATTTACACACGACAAACTACATGTTTTCACTTCACACCTAGGGCAACAATATTTGGCTGGGTCGCTATTGCACACCTCGCAAAAGCCTAAACTATAACAAAAAACAATAATAAATTAATATTTAAATAAAATAAACACACTTTTGATTTTAATTTTACCGATTTTTCACGTCCATATTTTTATACAATCTTGAATAACAGAGGGACTTAAATGGAATTAACAATTACTTTGGAGAACAATTTCAGCCATGAAAATTATTGTGTTATATGAATTTTCCATAAACAAAAATTCGGAAATTTTTCAGTACCTATATTGAAAAATGCAGCATGGTTACAATCAACAATACATTTGAAATTTTATCACATGATAAAATCACAGAATAGATTAAATCATGATATCAATGAAAAAAATAATTATTTGATAACAAACTATCATGTAGTATGTACCACGAAAAAAATATCTTGGCCGTCGTGGTGTATCCTACTATTCTACTCAGAGTCACGAAGTCAAGAAGATATCTTCTAAGACCGTGCATAGAGTAATAGCACAAATTAATTGTAGTGATATTACCCTATAATCGTACAAACTATCGTGTATCTTTATCACTGTTTAAGATATTTTAAATCATGATTTTTATAAATCCACCTTGGTCCGTGTCTGGTGTCATGTAATATTATTATTATATTGTGTTTACCTCACAGATCTGTTGTTTACCTTATAACATGAACAGATGAACATTAGAGAGTAGAGGAGTACTCGTGCCTTATAACTTGTGACGTAGCTTTCGCCAACTTATTTATATTTTTATATATATATATATATATATTGAAATGCATTTTTTGCCTATTGAAAAGAGCCGAAATGCAAATGTCACAAATTATAGATGGGATGAAGGGAAATGCGCGAACATGATGAAAATGAGACGCCTGTTGTCTTACCTATCTTATTTGTCTTAATTACATAATAATTAATAATATATATTATATACCTAATAGCATGATATAATTAATTTAACTATATCATTCATAATATAGGCATACTATATATTGTAAAACAAAATTATTGATAAAACACTTGCTAAAGTGAGAGCTTTTATTTACTGCTCTTGAGACATGGGACCCCATATATCCATTCTTTTATTATTTATTTAAATTATATTATGCTTTTATTATTATATAAAAAAAAAATAACCTGTTTCTTCTGTTTCTAAAGTATTAATGTATAGTAGCGACTAGCGAGTACGATCATGAGTCATGAAAGTCTATCTTAATCATAGAGTAAAGAATATATCTTAATCTTAATTTATGGGAGTGGACGAGTTAGTGTACACAGTACAGACCATGACAAAATATTTTGCCATAATACAGACTACAGATTACAGGGCGCATACAGCATAGTAAAATAAATACCATGATATACATAATTTATTACATGAATTTATTTACCAAAATTACCCCAATAACATCATGCATTATACTCACAGTTATGGTTCAAGATAAACCATGCGCACAGTACAAAAAATAGTTTTTATTATCTATGATTTTACTATCAGAAGTTAGATACATTTTGGTTGATTGTTGATATTTTTATTTGAGGTTAACTTTAGCGGCTAGCGCTTAACGGATATTCTTGATTGGATTCTAGACACATCCACTTAGTCAATGTTTGATACATTTTATCATGACATAGTGTTCTATTTTACATTTAAAATTTATATTGTCATTCGTTCTTTTATAGTAAATTCTTATAATAATTAATACAAAAATATATTTTCTACGAACTAACATTAAAATGTTTAGTATATCAGAATTTTTGAATTAAAAAATATGTCAACAACATCTATTAAACTTATTGCACTTGAATAGAATTGAATTAAATTTGTTTTTATTATGCCTGGTATTATGTATAGGTGAGTGATCAAAATTTCTCATTCTATTATATTTTTGTAGACTATAATATTAAATTACAATTTAATAATTTAAACTGAACTTTATATGTTTAAAAAATGCTTTAGTTTTACATAAATTATTGAGCGACTTAATTTATGACCTGTTAATTATATTGTTTTTGAGTGCTTTTATACAGTTTTAGTAGATACCGATTTTGTTTTTATTCTTAATATAGTCATATTTGGATAAACATAATAAACCAAATGTATAGGTATAAAGGTGAACTATAAATCTACTGAATTATATTTCACCTTATTTAACTACAGACTTAAATAATTATCTAGTAAGCAGTTAAAAGATAAATCTTATATTTTGGTACCTACAGAATTATTGCCAATTTATAAATTGTGATGTTTTTACGCCTAATTAAGTTACAATTATTAAATGTTTAACTTCCATTATATATACTTACATTTTAGTACAAACATGAATTCAACAATGAATGTGTCAAGACCAATGGATAGTTCTACCATGTCCATGGTTAATCATTCAATATCAGTCAAAGAATCTTTAGATTTATCTGGCAAAATGTTGGATAGATTTTTCGTAGCAGATAACTCATTTCCAACACTTTATGACAAAATGCAAATAACCAAAAGTGGTCCGTATTGACCTGATAATAGATTATTTATTTTGAAGATAAAAAATATATTTAAATAAAGTCTTAATTGATTTTTAGGTCAAAGTGTTAGTGGTTGTACAGAATATGATTATCCTAAAGAAGGGCTTGGGATGCCTTCAATTTCTCCTCTTAAATCTAGGCATAAAATACCACTACCTGGAGCTTTACTAGAACAGTGGAATGGTATTTTTTTTATTCAAAACATATTTTTATTTTTTAAAGTGTTAAATAAAATAGAATATAATTATAGTTGATACTCTTAATTATTGTATACTAAATTTAATTGTTAATATAGATACACAAAACTTCCATCGTAAGTTGGGAATATTTCCTTCAATAAACCGGGTTTGGGTCACAATTGATCAAGAGTTCTTCTTATGGGACTATAGCGAAGGGTAATTTAATGTCTACATTTATTTAATTAAACAATTGTCTAAAGTTAATTTATATGATTTGTTTTATAGGACGGATTTATCATATTTTAATGGAATGGATTCTACTATTTTTGCAGTAGCTTTAGTACCACCTAAACCAAATGTATTTCAAGCTCACATTAAACATTTATTAGTCTTAGCTACTGGTTTAAATATTGCCATATTAGGTGTAACATTTAAAAAAGTCACTAGTGTTGATGGTAAATTTTTAATTGTTTTTTTTTTTTTTTTTTTTTATAGACCATTTTGAGATTATAATTATACTTGTATGAAAAAAAAGATCCCAAAATTATTGAAAATTTTTGGATGTATTAAAAAGAATAATTATATTTGTATTAATTAGGTAAAACAGAAGAACAATTAGAACTCATAAATGATACAATTTATGAAGTCCCTACTGAAGGTATAATTACTTCTGAAATTGTTGGAACGAATAATGGACGTATTTTCCTCGGAAGTGAAGACGGTAATCTGTTTGAAATTGATTATTGGGTATTTATTGTTTTCACAGTATTTTTATTTTAAAATAAATTAATATCATTATTAATATTATTGTAACCTTTATGTTGAAAACTTGTAGAAGGATTTAGGATGGTTTTCAATTGGAAATGGAAGACGTTGCAAGAAAGTTTGTCATTCTGCAGGCACTTTATCCTATATACTTCCATCATTTTTAACATATGCAATTACAGAACCTTCAGCTATAGTTGAAATAGCTGTTGATAATACGCGACACATACTTTACACATTGTCAAAAAATAGTTCAATTGAATTGTATGATCTGGGCTCTGATGGCAAATCGACATGTAGAGTAATTTCTTTGTCTCATTCAAATCTTGAACATCAAGTGTCTAAATTGCTAAGGTAAATAATATATTATTTTATTTTATTTAACTAAACAATATAATATTTTGTAAATTGAATTTTATAGAACAATGGAAATAGCTCAGATGACTATTTTGAGTAGTATTAAAGTTATTGAAGAAACTGAATCACCACATATTCATCTAATGGTTGTTTCCAAGTCTGGATTTAGGTTATATTTTTCAACTGGAGCAATAAGCGCCACTAATACTAGACCGTACACTTTACAGCTTATACACATACGTTTACCTCCTGGGTATAATAGAGTCATTGGAGAATCTAAACCAAGTAGTGTTCAACACGTTTTATATAACAGAGGTATATATTATACATTTTTATTATACAAGTTCACAATTTATTGTAGACACGTTGAATATTCATTTCATACGTAATTTATCAGAATCAGTTTTTTTAGTATGCATTTTATGTAATAATGTGAATAATATTTTGCTTATTATTATTTTTAATTATGTAGTTTCATATACTCGTATTTACAAAGTGATTAAAGTATTAACTTAGATTTAATTATATAACTTGATTTCTAGCAAAAAAAATGAATATACTTACAATTAAACAATTATTAATTGTACCTATTATTCTATTATACTTTCAGGTACTATTATTATGGCATGTGACACTGATATTACTAATTATAGGCCAATGTTATGGTGTATATCTCCTGATGAATATGCATTTAGTCCTAACTTTAGTGAAAGGTATTTTATTACTGATCTGGACGTGTGTCCATTATCATTGGACAATATAGGCCCAAATTTATTAATTTACAATGACCCATGTTTACCACAACCACCCCTCATTGTCCGTCAACAATTTGAAAATCGGCAAGAATACATTACTTTAGCTCCTCAAGTAAGAATTATGTTTTTATTTTTGATTATGTATTTGATTTGTAGATTTTTATGAAAAATCAAAACTGTTAAAAAATGTTTTAATCTAGGTATTAGTGGTTTAAAATAAAAGTAAAGTTTTTAATATTTTTAGCTTTCCATGTCCTTTTGTACTATGATCATTCTCTATGTTGTTAGGTAATATTACACAGTCTGTGATAGTCATATAGGTATTATTTATTGTAACAGTCTATTACATGTCACATATTATGCTCTTGTACCATCAATTAATTAACGGGTTGCAACACACCTTCCACTTATCTCACCTGGTATAGAAGTGTTAAAGGGAACTGAATGGTTAACACATCAGCTTATATTGTGATTATTGTTTGCTGTATGTTGACCCACCTAGTTTTCAAACAAAATCTTGTACTGAAATTCTTACCAACAATTGCTTTTTTTTCTTCTATAATGCATCTGTTTTTGTCTTGTGTATTACCACAAATACACTGTCCTGTTTATAAGGTGTCAATAGAAAATACATTAATAACCAGTACTAATTAAGGTATTCTTTTTTTTTTTTGTGCCTATATGTACTACATTTGATGTCTGCTGCCCTGCTTTGAAAACAATCTCATTCCACTACTTACATGTCTAAATTACATAAATTTAATTCTATACGACATGGTATACTGTGAACCCAGTATTATATTACTATTATAATTATTATATACTATTAGATTGTGAGTAGAGCGAAGAAGTTTATGAATTTACAATGATGTTTATTTTTTTTCTGTTCAGTAAACACTTGCGTGTAGAAATACTAATCCTAAAGCTTCAATTAGCCACTTCCTGAATTGAAATTCGGCTTTAGGTGATACTTTTTACTTTTTTTTTAAATTTGTATTATTTCAAAGGATTGATACTTGTCGCTTTGATTGCTGTTGGTATTCTCTTCTCCCCTACCCCACCCTACCCTACCATGATAACATAGAAATTATTGTTCCGTGGTTTTTGTTTAATAACTGAACTTCTGTTTAGAATCATTTTATTGAAAAATGATTTATCATTTATTTAAAATTCAATACACTCGCCTAGTATATTCCACCCGGAAAGCTAAGTATGCCTTTTTTTAATCCGATCCCAAAATAAATTACCCCTTTTTCTCTTCACAGTATACTTAATATTCTAAAAAAAACCTGTCTTGAAAATATGATATAATTTTATCTAGGTATACAAAATTATACTCTACTATAGAATATATCTGGATTGTCAATGTAAAAATTTCCTTAAAAAGGACATGATTTCAAATTGAAATGAAATAGAATCAAAATATCAATATCGTTGGAAATCCCTGATGTTTAATGTTTATTTTTTTTAGCATATCTCATTGCTTTTAAATGAATACTTATGTGCATATTTATATATTTTAGAAAACAATTGCAAACATATCTGCTTGTTATAGTCCTTGAACAATGAGCCCTGGTTAATTTTATTTTTTTCTTAGGGTTTGGAAATTTTTGAAATGCTTCGGCCATATGATACTCTTTGTGAATTATTGGCTATTAGTCAAGGTTCAGAAACTGATGCAGTCAAAAGTTACTTCAAAAATTTTACTGATAATCAAGCATGTGTAGCATGTCTTACAATTATTTGTGATCAGATGTTAACAAACATTAAGGTTTGTATATTTAATTTTTTGTAATAATTTAGGTAATTTAATGAAGTATTGATGTTTCGTATAATTAGATCAAGGAATATGCAACTCGTTCATTTTTTACTCATGGTGGTGAACCTAAATTGGTAACTGAAAATTTGATGGACTCATCACGTAATGAATTATCAAGAGTTCCTCAAAATACTAGTAAGATTTGCTTATAATATACTATATTTTTATCACAGCAAAACCTTGAAAGCTAGTTAAACCCAGCAGTTTTTATGCTCGCGGTCATGGTTTTCTTCCAGCAAAAACCCGCTCAAAATAAAAGACATGTATGTCAAATGGCGATATTCACACAGATAAAACTGATCACAAGACTTAATATATTTAATGTTTTCCTTCCCTACAACAGAAATATGATATTTTATTATCTGATATCCATTGCCTTAAGGGTTTTCAATGGCTATAGATAAAGTTTGTTAATTTAAGAAAAAATGTTCTCATCAAAAATAACTGGGAATTTCATTATTACTATATATATAAAGGGTACAGGGAAAAAATGTCAATTTTGGTATCAAATTATTTGTATTGATACATTGTATCTTTTAAGCGATCGAACCAGGGGAAAAAAACAGAGAAGTCGGGAATAATGACCACTGGAAGTTTAGGTATACAAGGAAAAAACTAGGAAAGTCAATTTATACAGGAAAAAAAACACATAATTTAATATTAAATTTAAACCCTAAAAACCATTTTATGGTTTATTATTGGTTTATTATTATAAATTATAATATCCTAAACAGATTAAATAAAAGATAATGGTAGTGTACAGATAAATATCAAATATTACTGTCGATAGTGGCGAAGTTACGAGGAGGGTTTAGGGGTTTAAACCCCTCGTAGAAACAAAAAATAAATGTCCTATTATAAAGTAAAAACGACAAAATACCTATATGTTTTTTATTTTCAAGGAAACAGTTTTTCGTGTTGAAATATTTGTGCTAAAGTTTCATACAGTAACTTTTTATACTATATTATATCATACAAGTGATACTTTAAAGAAATCATCATTCATAATATTCAATACTTTATTCAAAAACAAAGATTATCTGTCGAAACATTTTGTAAAACGACAAAGTATCCTGTAAACGAGTTTTTCATGAAATCGATATATTAATTTACCTTAACTCCAAAACTAATTGGACAAGAATCTTTAAATTTTAACCCATTATTAACAAAAGTTAACTCAGATTATTATTTGGTTACTACCTATTCCAAAAGTCATATTTCTTAAATCATGAAAGTGTTGATAATACTTACCTTATTATTGACGAATTTCAGATAGAATGTAAATAGATATGTTACAACGGTTAGACATGTCTACTCAATATAAAAATGACAACTATTTTTGTCTGTAATTAACTGAAGCTCCACTCAGACTCATTTTATTAAAGAAACTATTTGTTGTTAAACATAATCACTATGTATTCCGCCCAAGGAGCGAAGAATACTGGCTTTTTAAGTGTTTATACGATAAGACAATACTATTGAATCAAAATTTTTTGTTTTACATTTGGTTTTCTAATAAAATGACAAATATATTTAAAAATTTGAATTTATTGTAATTCTTTTTTTTTCATGAATTTTTAGAAAATTCAATCAAATTCTATTGATAATTTTAAATTTGTTGCTTAAAAATAAAAATGTTGAGATCATTATGTTTTTTTAATAAATATTTTAATTGATGAATATAAATATTGAAAACAATCATTAATTATGAACAAGGCTCGGAACTTCATGCGCTAAAAAGTACTCATATATGCGCATACATATGAGTTCAAAAACATCAAAACATGTGACATATTATGCAGAAAAAGTTTGGAAAATATGCAAAAATATGCAATTTATTAAATAAAATTTACACGTGAAAAAAAGTTTAAAATGATGAAATGAATAAAAAAAAACCGGACAAACTTCGCACGACGAGTATTCTTCACATCTCGAGTTTGAAGCTTTTGGTGGTTGTATCAAATTTTAAAGAAACGATAAATCATTTCTTCAATAAAACGGTTCTGAGCGAAAGCTTTAAATATTATATAATAATAATAATTGGTGATAAGGAAATATTTTATAAAATGTTATTTAAAAATATTTTAGATATACGATATTTGTGTGCGTGCGTGCTAACTCGAAATTCCACATCAATTACACTTGAAAAAAGTGTGTACTTCGCTCGTCAGGGTGTTCTTCGCACATAGAGTGGGATTCTCTTAACGGGTGTATTGAATTTTAAAAAAACAATAAATCATTTCTTTAATAAAAAGATTCTGAACAAAGGAAGTTAATAATATATGTAAAAAAAAAAAAAAGTGAGAAAATTCGAAGTGAAGGGGCTGGAATCAAACCCGGTACTGTCGCGTGGTAGGCTGGTTCCACCACCATTAGGCCACAAAACATAACTTGACCGTGTAAGTGAAATAGTAGATATGTAGTATAATAACCGAAAATATTGAATTTTGAAAATAGAATAAAATAGTTAGAAAACTATTGTTGCAAGTAGATTTTGATTCACACCATTGTATTCAGCGTCGAAAAATACATAAGATGCAATAAAACATTACCTATCAACCTCTCAATCTTTTATGTGTTAATAAGAAATATGTAATAAAATAGGTAATTTATCCTTACTTTCTCTAATTTTTTTCATTCAAATCCTTGTAAAATGTTTAATTCTTTGTCCGTGAGAAATTTTATTGCACCAAAATATTCGCAATGAAATTCTCTATCTAGGCACCAAATTTCAAAACAATCGGTTTAACCAATTTTCTTATATGTACGTTAAAAAGTGCATAATTTTTTGGTAAAAATAACGAATTTCGTCAAAATTCTAACTTCAAACGAGTATATAAAAAAAAAGTTGACTAACGATTTTTGAGATTTTTTCAAGTCAATTAGACATATATGTCAGTGAGATCATATTAAATTGTCAAGTCTTAATATCAAAAATCAAAAATTTTATAACAATAACTAACAAAAAATGAGAAGATTTCAAAATGCCGTACTTAACTCAAAATTGATCAAGTCTTTTTGAAATAGCTATTTTTAGTGGTTGGTGAAAATTTCAAGTCCCTAACTGCATTATTTTAGAAGTTATGTCAAAAAGTAATTTTCAATTTTACGGAAATTTCGGTAATTGTGTATTTTGCCGTTTTTTTTTATCAATTTTTCGACAGTTTTTCTCCGTTTTTGGAAAAAGTATTAAGAAATTGGAAAAATGATCTCTCTAAGTTACCATCTGGGTACGATTCCTGTTCTATAGAGATACTGATCGAAACGTTCGGACAAGTATTTTATTCAAAAAAGTGTTCATAGAAAGAGAAAAAATAAAAAATAAACATTATTGTAAAATCATAAACTTCTTCACTTTGTTTAGAATCTAAATTAAAATTCGTAGAAAGTACCTAATAATTATATAACTTTTTTCTTTAAAAAAAAAATCTTAAAAAAGTGTGTACTTCATTCGTCTGGGTGTTCTTCACATGTCTGTTGGGAAACTCTTGACGGGTATATTGAATTTTAAAACAACAATGAATCATTTCTTCAATAAAACGATTCTAAAGGAAGGAAGTTGTTTATAAAAAAAAAAAAAAAAATTAGGATTAGAATTCAGGATAGAATTGAACCCCAGCACTGCCATAATGGTAATGTCGATCCACTACGTCACACTAACATATTTAACATTCCATTGAAATAATAGGTATTTATCTGACTGCTCTACAAATCAAAAATATCCTTCGGCTTATTGTGTAACGTGGGGACTCGAATTGATAATCAATTTGCTATGCAATATGGGGACATTTTGGAAAAAAATACAAAAATTATCAGACGACAATAGACAAAATGAAACTTGGGATGTGTGATATCAGACACATGTGCATACCCACTCAACCTAATTAGCCAAACAGAAATCTGTATGAAATTAGTGGCTTTTAAGTAGCTAATAACACCAATGACTGATTACATGATAAAAAGATGCTGGTATATTTTATGCTATCAGCCCATATAGCTTGTATAAGGAGTTTTTGTATTGACAAATTAAAGTAAATATGTGTGTAATATATATATATATATAACCATTGATCACTGATGAACAACATACATTTTTATGGGAGCATAACGGGGATAAATATTTTATTTTTTTACATAATAATAATCATCTAACTTTAAGTAAGTAATCATAGAAAAATTAATGGGACCAATCATTTTATTTCATTTAACTCAAGATTATTAAATTGTATATTTAAAGTTATGAATAGTTTTTTTAGGCATAATATGTTTCATTATTGTTTAAGGTTTTAGGTCTGGGAACTTAACAACTTCTATGACAAGTTTTATAAATAATCAGTCAAATATAACAAATTTACCATTTGAATCGACTAGTGTTGTATACTCAGCTAAACACAATGGATTATACTTATTTGTTAGTCGTTTGTTGAGGCCACTTTGGAATATTAAAGCTGTAAATATGGAAACTACTGATGGAAAAACTTATGTAATATATATTTATATTCTTGTAAAATATTTTTTTTTATGTATCAATGATTAAATGAGATGTTATATTTCATATTAGATTGTTAATACTGTATCTCCTGATGATTGTTCATTTGTTGCAAGTCATTTACAAACTCTGCACACGTTTATGAATAATTATTCAAAAATGTTAGCAAATTACTCTAGAATACCTTTAGATGTCTCTAGACGTACAGCTTTACAAGATGCACATCAATCCGAGTCAAAGTCAATAGAGTGCTTAAAACAGTTGGTTATTCGTAGTGCTGAAGTTTTCAACTTATGGAAATTACTCAGTGAACATCAATTTTTCATTATAGCAAACAAACTGAGTGATGTATGTTTGAACTAAAATTGTATTTTCATCTTTTTTTTTTAAACTTTTGTGTGTTCATATATTAGTTATTCAATCTTTTCCTATAATAATGCTATGATTTAAAAACTTTACATGGATTTTGATTGATTATACCAAATATTTAATGTTACTTTCAGCAAGAACAACGTATACTGGAAAATGTTACTTTCAAAGAATTGGTTCTTGCACATCAAGAATTATGTCAAAGTTTAGTGCAAAAGTTATTAGACACGTATGTATAAAGCATATTGAATTATTTTGTAACACTTTTCACATTAAATATTTGATGTGTCTTTATTCCTAATGATTATAATTTATTGGAGTATTTATAGTATAGTGGCAGCTCTTCCTGCTTAGGATGCAGTGGTTCAAGCTCACCACACAACATTTACTCAAACCGATACTTTAGATTCTGAATGGAGTGATAAAGCTAGTATCTTTACAATGTTTATTTTTATTTTTTTATGAACACTTGTGTAGAAATACTTGTCTAAAAGTTTTGACTTAATTTTGAATCGGGAATTGCCTCTAGATATGACTTTGCATATGTATCTTTTCAATAGTTATTCCAAAATTTTTAAGAAAACTGAAAAACCACCCATAATATTATAAAACACTTAAATTTTTTTTTCTAACCTTCATGGAAATTTAAATATACATACACTGTGACATAAAAAATATTTAAACCAGTTAAGAAAGTGTAAAAAATATTAACTTTTTTAGTACTAATTACTATAACTTTCAAATAAAATTGTTTTGAATTTTACTTATTTTTCCTTGATTATTTTTATTATTTGTTAAGCATTTGAACTTGCCAATATGTTTATTAGTAGACTACCATTTAATTCTTAACTATTTTTTAATACATTTAAAAGACTAATTATGTTATGTTGTAAAATATTTTAATATTTATGAAAAATTATGTTGTTTCTTTAGATATTTAAATGAAAGTTCATCTGTAGAGTCAATTAGTACTAAATTACGTCAAGTCTGTCCATCTATATACCATTCTGAAGATGCTGCTTGTGCAAAGGTAGTTTAATGTTAATTTATCAATTTATACATGATCAATTAATAAAATAATAATTTTATTGAATTAATCAGGCTTCAGAAATGATAAAATTAGCACAGTCCACAGTTAACGAAGATGAACGCAAACGAATCCTGTACAAATCGCTCATGGTAATTATTAATATAAATTTAATTTTTATTATTAAAATAAGTTATTGTTACTTAATATTTTATTAAATTTAGGTGTTAAAAGAGGTTGCGCCTAAGTTTAATTTAACATCAATTTGTTTGCAATACACAAATTGTGCCTATATGGATGGTGTATATCAGATATGTATAGAATGTGCCAAAAAACTAGATCCTAAGAATTTGGGTGGTCATTATTTTATCAATAACTTGGCTTTGGATAGAGACAGTCCAGGTTATAGTGCTTATATGCTCAGGTAATTCATCTAAATTAATGTTAATTATTATTAAATATGTATTGTTATATAAGACTTCTTTTGTAATGTTCTTCCCTTTTTTGGTTTTGTTTAAAAGATATTATTTGTGTAAGAGCAGTTATTAGTTTTTAATGCATAACTCATATTTGCTTATGAATTTAGATTAGATATTTATAAAGAAATTAGTGCAAGTTTGGATCACTTATACTCAATCATGGTGAAGAACCCATCCGTAATCATACCTACACGACCAAATTTAATACCAGGAATTTTAGAAAATTCTGCACTTACTCCTGAACAATCTTCTAACTTGGTATCTAATTATAAATATTTTAGTACTATTTTGTATTAAATATTTTAATTTGCATAATAATTTTGTAATCTTTTTAATAGATATCAGAATTAATAAAGTTGTGTATTTCGTGTGATGATGAAATTATGCACACAGTGGTGTACAGATGGATGATCGAAAAAAAATTAATTAGAGAAACCATTGAAATGGGAAATCATAGTTTGGAAAAGTTTCTACTGGCTCAGTCTAAAGCTGATGATAATAATAACTACATCAAAGACGTGTTGTGTAGATATTATGAATATAATGGAAATTATAATGAGGCAGCTGAAGTTTTAGCTTCATTAGCTAAAAAACCTGAGTAAATTTATTTTTAAAATATTTAAGCATTTATGTATGTGTTAAATTAATATTGTTTTTTAGAAGTGGTTTAAGTTTAAGTGATCGTCTTATGTATTTGGGAAGAGCAATGGCATGTTTACGCAGTAAAAAGTTGAGTACTCCTGCTTTAAATGCTACCAGTCTCCGAGAAGTAGAAGATTTGTTACAAGTAGCTGAGATACAGAAAATGGTTGGTCTTTTCTCTAACTTTTCGTATTTATTTTTTTTTTTTTTAACTATTTAATATTTATTAATTTAATTTCTCACATTAGATATTGGATTTAATATCATCGAGTCAAGTTGACGGAAAAGCTGATCTTATTGAAAGGCTTAATAGTAGTCTGTTTACATTGGGTGAAGTAAGATATTTTGTATTTATTATAAGATCAAACAAAAATAGCATTGTTCATAAATAATAAAATTATTATATTATATGTTTAAAGCTTTATAGCAATTTCGCTGAACCTCACAGTCTATGGGAAGCTCAGTTAGCAATATTACAGCTTTCTAATCATGACGACCGTGAACTTGTTAACCAAATATGGGAAAATATCTTATTAAAAGGTAAATACTACTTTATATTTTAATTTTTTTAAATAGATTTTTATTTGTATAAATAAATTATTCATAATTATTTGCACATATTACAAAGTATGAGATATATTCCTTCCATTAATTAATTAACTTCGAAAAAATATTCTGTACTATTTAATAAACTTTGATAATTTCATTCAAAAATACTTCCTTATATTAAAACTGACTGTGTAAACATAATACATTTTAAATTCATATTTTGAATTTATTATTGTACAATTTATACTACTTAAATATTTTAATTATTCACATTTTATGTTTTTAGTTGTTGAAGACTGTGGAAACATTGGGGAACATAATAAAATGACCATAGCTCTAGAAAAAATAAAGTCATTGGCTAGTTCACATCCAATAAATTCGTCTACATTTGATTTAGGTATGATTATTTGTATTTGTTTTTTTATTTCAAATATTTATATTATAATCATTTTTATTTTTTAGAGTATATAACAACTATGTTAGAATATTTAAATTGTAACTTGGGTGGTGACTTGGAATCTGTGTACACTACTATGTTAACCATTGGTGCACCGATTGAATCTTTGGTGGCAATATACAAAAAGTAAATTTCCTAATTTAAAATTGTTTTCCTGTAGCATATAATACACTAAAATCACTAAATTAATCTGTTTGATTTGTAGAATTTATTCTACCAATGATCCTCGATGGCAAAAGACTAGTGAACTGCACGTGTTGGAAGTTATTATGAGTCTGGCTCGGTATTACTTGCAAAATGTTGATTTGTGGCCATCAGGAATGCAGAGGTTTGTTATGCAACTTTTATTCAATTTGATTATGGTTCTTATTTGGTAATAATTGATGTATTCTAGGAGATCCATTGCTGTGAACTTATTTGACTTGTTGGTAATTTGTCAAAATATGCTGTATAGTCGTTTTGCTCATAGCCCACTCATTGAAGGTGTCATTGCGATAAAAAATGAACTCGATACCATCATTAAAAACTGACAAATAAAAAAATATTTTAAGATAATACTGTGTAGTAATATTATAACAATTATATGTTGTAATATTGTTTTGTGTTTTAAATATTTTTAATTTACATTATATAAATAACTATTTTTGTAAATTTTTGAAAATTGTATTATTGAGTGCTCTAAGCGTTTCAGTGGTCAGTTTGTTATTTTATACAATCTGTGTTTAATAATTATGTTATAAGGTGTCAACTAGAAATAAATGTATAAATAAGGTACTTAGGAAGTAATAAAAGTAATGGCCTATTTTGATGAAAAATTGTGTGATAATGTTGGGTTAATTTGATTATTTCTTTCTATTTATTTTTAAACATAAATTGTATTTATTTATATTTTTTTTTCGATCAGTTATTGTACCATTTCAGGGTATATGAATAAATCATTTTCATTCTTGAATAGTGCTTTGTTTTCAATTATTTTGCTCATTGTTTTTAAAGAATTGCTCATTCTTTTCAATTATAGCAGATGAATAAATGGTAATGAATATGAATTTATGGTTTACCTGCATTTATATTGGCTATGTTCAGAACGATCTCTTGAGGAAGAAATAAGTAAGGTGTTAGAAATTTTTTTTGTTTGTGATATTTCATAAGTACTCTAGTAAATTTAGAATATCCATAACTATGGAAAATCATCCAAAAATACACAATATGAACTATATAACTGTTTTTCGAGTGAGAAAGAAATAGCATTAACTAGTTTATGCACTCTGTGAATAAACATAGTTGGTACATGTTTAAATTAATGAAATTTTCTGATTTTTTGTACCATTTTTAAAAATAAGCCATACTGAGTCAAAATTTTAAATGGATATTTTTTAAAAAAAAACTTTGCATACTTTGCACTATAGGTATTCTTCGCTCCTTGGGTGGAACTTGGTAGATGTGTTAAATTTTAAAGAAACATTAAATAATTTTTTCAATAAAACTTGTTTTATTGAGTGGATCTTTACTTTAACTACTTGACAATTTTGCTTAAAAAATAATAGTTTATTATTATAAAAAAAATGTGTCTATATATCTAGCTATATAGCCACCCCTCAAATGTTAGTTCTAATTTCACCAATGGGTTATAATGCAGGATAAGTAACTGCAGGTTTGTCTGTCTGACGTTGTAAATTGTTCCTTTACCATTTTCTCCAATCAGTTATTCTTGTAATATGATATTCAATCCTTGAATGTCAACAGTGTGAAAAATTAACCACACAGTTTTGACTGCTATTAGTAACCCTCATAGTTCCCTATTTATATCTCATGCACACCTATTTTTTTTTCACTAGTACAGAGTTATAGTTTTTGATTCAATAATAATATTGTTAAACATTCTTAGTATAAAACTGACAATTATTGTTGGATATAATTAACTGAAGCTGTAAAATCATATGTATAGTCCCAGTAAGTGCACCAGTATATTTTTACAGGGAGGTTTATAACAAAATTTGAATCACCCAGTTTTGTTAAGAACCTCATAAATGGTATAATTCTAGTTTATGAACACAAAAACCTTAAAAGGTTGGTAATGTTTTTTCACCATCTTTGTATTTTTTGACGCCTAGTATGATGGTGTTAACTAAAATCCACACACATCAATAGTTATAGAATTATTCTATTTTCAAGTATTATATATTAATACTTATTATTTAATCTGTTGTTATCGCTGTTCTTGTAGATTAGTGGTATTGTTAATACGGTCCAATGCGATGGTACTGGTATCATTCCCTGAAAATTTAATTTTTTACACTTATAACACATATTCCATATAATAATAATATTATGTGTTGAATGCTGATTGGGACAAGCAAAAAAAAATAATTTTACCTTTATTTGAAGTATGTATTATGCAAATGTTCTATAATCGTAACAAAATTTACTTTGTGGCGCCCCAATTTAACAATGGCTGATTGGCGTCCTATGCTATAGCCTACTTAGCCTATTGGTTAGTCAGGCCCTGGTTCGAATTTTAATAAATATTTTGCATATTTTTCAACCGTGACAGACCAGAGGTGCCACGATAAATATTAGTACAAATTATGTTAAAGTGCATAAATATTGATTAACGATAATTAGAACCGCTTTATTTTATTATGATGTTTAATGTTTATATTTTATTGTAATTTGAAATTATTTATGGAGTAGGTATTCATAAGGTGTATCAGTGAATGTGAATAAATGGAAATCAATTTTCGTTTTTCCTAAATGTTGTATTTAACAAAATAATTTTTCGTACAATATTTAAGTTCAATTCTTCAAAACTGATAATTATTATTGTGTATTAGTTAAAGCTCCGTTTAGAATGATTTATCGTTTCTTTAAAATGCAAAACGCCCGTCAATAGTGTCCTACCCGAGATGCGAAGAATACCCCAACGAGCGAAGTAACACTTTTTCTTTAAATTAAAAATAAAATAAAGAAAACAGAATAAAACTTTTGCATTCGTTAATATGTATCACCCAAATGCGTTCCAGTTTATTTACAGTTACTCATGGTGCACTACGAGGAGGCAAACTAGCTTACACCACAAAAATTCGTCCCTGTGAATGACATTGAGCGTCGCTTCACTCCGCAACTAGCTTCGCTACTTCGCAAAATCGTGCGTGCTCCTCGTATTTCGCGCTCGATTTAAATCGATATCAACTTTAGGCTTGCTGTGCATCGTAGGACATTTTGACTTTATAATCCACTTGCTGTGCAACATTGGAACATTTTGGTTAGATAATCGATTAAGTGTACAAGTACTTTAGTACCTAAGAAAATTCCTACGTTGTAAATAAAAATATATTATACATAAATACGTTATTTTGTCTATTGAGAATGGAAGCATTTGGGTTATTCCATAAAATTTGAAAATAAAACCGTGGATGCACTCCGAAAACTCATATTTTCTACGCACTGCAGCCAATCTGTCTGCAGGTATATGTATATGTAAGAACAAAATATGTACTATTAGTATTAAATTGTAACAGTGGCGTATTTTCAAATTATTCTGGTGGGAGGAGAGTGCGAAATTTAAAGAAGTTACTGTATGTTTATATTAGATTAGATCTTAATTTGTATAAGGGATCCACTGAGAAAGTAAAAGGTTTTCAATAAGAACCGCCACTCTCCTACTTCGTTTTGTTACTTTTTCACGCAAATACTACTGAATGGATTTTAATGAAACTACAGTAATGTAGCTTATACTGAGTTATACATCAGAAAAACACGTAGACTTTAATCTATAAAGATATCCTTACTAAAACTCCAATAATATTGGAATATTAGATAATGGCCCGATGTATAAAAGATGACCACATAGAAATAATTACTACGTTACCATATGATATGGTAAGATAGGGGATAGGAGTAGTGGTGGAAAGGGTAGGACAGTGATTAGAGGTAGAGGAGGGCGAAGTTCGCCGGGTCCTCAAGTCTTTTATATTTATTATTACTTACCTAATTCATTGCAGGATTATTTGTTTGATATGAATTTTTGTTAGTTCTAGGGAGGGTCCAGTAACCCTGGACCACTTTCGTAAATACGCCACTGAATGGTAAGGATTATAGATAGCATTCAAGGATAATAAAGTCCACAATCGCGGATATACAAGTGTAGGAACTAACATATGTACGTTTTTCCGCCGTGTAGGAATTAACATACGTACCTGGTTTTTACCGTGTAGGAACTTACATACCGTCCGTGTAGGAACTAACGTATGTAATTGTTTACCTGCTGCTCTCGTGTAGGAACTTACTATTTCCCCTGCAGACGAGGCCTCCTTAAGGGCGAAAGGCCGTGGGCGATCGCCCACACAGTCTACGCCTAGCGCCGCCACTAATTTTCTATATTAGCATAATTCCATATAAAGTACTACCTACGTATATTACACCAGCAGTTCTCAACTACGAGGTCACGACCCAATTTTGGATCGCGAATAATTTTGAATGGATTGCTAAAAATTTACAACGTTGATATAATATTTTAATTTTGGACTAACAATGTGAAATAATTTTAAAAATATTAATGAAACTTCTTTTATAAATTATTTGATAAACAACCTTATAATTTATCATTTTGTACATTGGTTTTAAATAATTTAATAAATACACGAAGAGTAATAGTTTCTTATAGTAATGATAATTGAAAAAAAATAAGTGGGTGTGGGAAGTCTCAATGGATAAAATGAACTCACTAGTTTAACTAAACCTAACAACTTAAAAAAACCTATTTCATAAAGTTTTTAATAACGTATTTATACAACCTATAAAGTTTTATTTGCAGTTTTTACCACTTTGATAATGAATTTATGAAATCTATATATTATTCGTCAAGGTCCTCTCGGGCCCTTGAAGAATCCTGGACTTGGGGACAAATATCCGAGTAACCCCTCCTCTGGTTGGGCCTGGGCTTTTAAAAATTACATCCAAGCCGGGTTGGGCTTTTTTAAACAATTCATAGACTACGGGTTGGTCCGGACTTTTTTAAACAAGAATATGGACTCCGGGCAAGCTTTTAAATCTTCAAAATTATTACAGACCAGGTCAGACATCTCCTACATATCATTTTTCAGAATATTATAATTTTACTACCACTGAATAATGATTAATTACACTTATTAAGTATATTTATTCGACAATAACTGATAATTATTTAATATTGTTTCTGATAACATATTGTAAGCTTATTATTTTTAATTAATAGTAATATTTTAACTACAATAGGAATATTATATTTTATACTCCAATAAAAATTACGGGCCGGGTCCTGAAAAATAGCTTTAAACCAGGCTGGGTCGAGCTTTTATTCACCAAAAAAAATTACGGTCCTAGATAGACTTTGAAAATACCTTAAGCCCGGGTCGGGTCGGGCTTTTACATGATATACAAAATTCCGGGCCGGGCTGTAATATTAAAATTTAACCAGGCCGGACCGGGCCAAAAATTTCGGCCAATACAGACCTATAATAAATATGATGGATTTTTTCATAACGAACCTTGTTTCAGAATTCTTTACTTTCATTATATAATGAAAATTATTTAATTTGCTCTTATTTCAAAATATGAATTTGTAAACAAATCTGTAACATATTTCTTACTTTCAAATCAAATGGTTGAAATAAAAGATCAATCTTTTTTTAATGCTCAAGAAATTTTGTAAATAGTTAATTATTATTTTTTTAACTATTTTGTTCATTTTACCTATGTTTATGATTCAGAAATAAAATAACTTTATAGACAAATAAGAGTGTATTTATTAATCATTGCATACTGTTTTCTTTAAATATTAAAAATATTATTCTTTTCGACAAAATATGCATAATCAATCAATAGTTCCAAGCACGATTTAAGATATACAGGTCGCATATCGAGAACTGATAAGGTGACCCGCAAACCACGATTTAAGATATACTAGTATATACTAGTATATCTTAATTCGTGCCGCAAACTGAGTCCTTTTATTTTTACCAACAACTAGCGCTTTCATCTTCCAGTGTACAAAGTGCACTTGTAAAATGCAGTTCACTTCACATGTATCTATAAACCACTTGGAAGGGATATTTATTAAATTAATGTTTTCCAAAAAATCCATAAATGAATTTAAAACACAATAACTATGATCATTTATGTTATAAATATCATGAGTGACCTACATAAATGATTAATAAGTAATAAAATTAG
>JAIPRM010002446.1:16357-30484 GCA_025469315.1 Stegophylla sp. TES_Ste_2020 | reverse complement strand
CGTCGTGCCGCCGTAGGCAAATAAGTCGTGCCGCAGCCATAGGCCATAGCAATTTTACATAGTTTTCATAGTTCTTATTTTATTATATTATTTGGTTGTTGTTAGTGATTAATTATTCATCAAATTAGTTATTGTTCTATTTTTTTTTTACTTGTTACTATTTTCATTGTTTAATTATAATTTATTTTCTTTTTGCCCTAAATTTATAAGATTGTTAATAATATTGTTAGTAACATAAATAATAAAATCAACAGAATCTTAATTTGTGAATTTTATATTTATTGGTAACCTGTCTTATTTTATTTATTTTTTGTATAGTCGTGAAAGCATTACTTAAATTAAATTATTTTAAGTGCTGGTAGCGACAATACCAACTAATAAATGTTAATGAATTACTAAATTTTAAGAACATGTTATTACATTTTTTAACTGAATACGAATTGGTACACGTTGGATACTGAATTGTTTTTTAGTTTTTAGTAAGATATTTATTATTCTCCTTCCCTCGGAAAATATGCTCAGATACGCCATTATTATGGAATATAAACTAAATTATAAAAATCGATTTCACGAAAATTTATAATAGTTTAGAACATATTTTTAATATCAGTATAGAATAGTTAATTTTTTTTTTTATTATTATTATTTACGGATCATTCCACCGTTTTTATTCAAATTTTTGGTCGCTTATCTTTATTAATGGAAAAACTATTAATGATTTTAATAATAATTAACTTTTTTTTAAATATCACGCAAACAAAATTCTCTATGAATTCTCAAGAATCCTATGCTATACATACTAATTCGAGCACTTATTTTGAGCAGAATCAAGAAAGTAAAGAAAATTCCTTTATCATTACAATTAATTTTGATAAAAAGTAGTGCGCTGTTAACACGTTATTATTTTTTTTTTCAAATTTTTATACAATTTTTCAAGTGCCCAAAATATTTTAAATTGCTTTTGAAACAATTCAAAGAAATTTTATCACACACATATTGACAATCAATTAAATATTATTTATCATTTCTATGTAGTATGAATATAATATTATTTATTATTATTTAGTATTTTCAATTTTGTAGTAATATGATCAGAGAAGTTTAAACAAAATAAAACAATAATAAATTATCGTTTTGTTATTAACGCACACGCAAAGTACACTAGCTACTGCTAGTGTACCTATAAAATTATAAATTATGATTGTGAGTACACGGAGGAAATGATTTAGAAGAACAATTTTTTTTTTCAACAAATTTTGTTAACGTTCTTTGGTTTTTCGACTATCTACAGGTAATAAATATCAACTTATAATGTCGTAATAAAAATTTAATAACAGCAAAACTCAAAGGTAAAATCCAAATGAGTATAAATTTTCGCCGCTGTAACATGATTTCTTTGGGAAATAAATGGTCAAATGCAAATAATAACATAAAAACATAATGTTTACCAGACATTTAGAATAATTTTATATATCTTGTGTATCTTATATTACTTATTAGTTGCGATGGGATTATTTGTTTTGAAATTACTTTTTTAAAGTATTCAAATTTCATTACAAATTGCGTCACTTGATTTAAAATTATGTCCAAATTATTACTGTAATTTATAAAAATAATAATTTCGTTGCAGTATAACGAGTTATGCAGGTCCGTTACTTCACAACCAAATACCATAAAGCGACGTTTAAATGATGTGAACAATACGACTCCTCCACCGTTAAAATAACACGAACAAAAAGCATTATATAATACATTTGGGATGTTGCCTTTTTAGTTTCATCTCTTTGACTCGTTCGCAATCACGTTTAAGTGCACTAGCTACTAATTATTACACGCCTACTCTCGTTATTATTTTCCGGAACTCTGTTTTCGGTACGTACGTTTATAATCCGTCTCGTTTTGAAACAAATCGCACGTGGTACGTAGTATTTTATATAATTTATACAGACTTTTTTATATTTTTGATTCCGAACATGAACGATAAAACTTTATTGGATTTGTAGAAAATGTGTGCGCGTATGGTGTATTTTCTTTCCCCTTTATGTTAGTGTGTAGTCAAAGTACTCCTCCGACGTAGCATACTATTACAACTTGATTGAAGATTGACAGTCGAATGAATAGCAATTTCAGCCATCGATTGCACCCACCTTGTATTTTATTTTGCAAAAGAGAGAGAGAAAAAAAACGAGTAAAATTCTAAATAAACTGAGGGAAACATACCTATAATATTATTATATGGGGTGAATACATACATTAATCTGTATGCATTTAATTGTCGAGCACTTATTTTTGATTTTTTGAGTTCAGAAAAAGCTTTTTAAGCTTAATAATATTGGTATTTGGAATATTTTAAGAGGTACTAATAAATATTAACAATTATATTAAAATTTTTAATTTTTGTGTTAATTTTATTTTTTTATAATAATCATTAATCTAAATAACTCAATGTCTTAACTATTTGACAACACTGAAGAAATATGTTAGGTTTGAGGCCTAAGGTCTATGCACTTCCTTTGAATCCTCCATGAATCTTAGCTCAGCCCTACGTATGATACGACTATTAAATATTTTAAACTCTTCTCATTTTCTAAAATTTTCATTAACACATTTTGTGATGACGAGTAGAGTAAAGGAGTATTTGAATCGGCTTCAATATAAGATAAATTAGATATCAAGTATAACGCTTTGAATTTCTTAACTTTTCTCTTGAACTATGAAAACTTTAAAACTATGAAGTTGGTTGATATCATATTTCTTGTCAAGTAGATAATGAATTGAACTTATATTTATATTAATAACTTTTAATTGTTAAAAAATTGGAAAATTTCTGCTTGATTTTGCTTCAACGACACAGGTTTAAGAAACTGTAGAATGGATTTAGTTATTTGTGGTCTTTTTAGAATCACATTGGCTAGGAGAAGATTTTTGAAGATTGTATCTATAATAGTACATTCACATTATAAAAAGAAAGATAGTAAAAATAGTCAATATTAGCTTTATATGTCAATAGTCAAAAAACGCAGTTTTTATTATCTTATTGAAATAATATAATTACAATAGATTGAATCTTCCACAGTAACTTATAATGTAGTTGTTCGAGATCTTATTGGAATTAAATTGGCTAGAAAAACTATAATAATTAACATTTAATAGTTTATTTTCGGCTTTAGCTTTAATAAGCTCTATAGTACTATAAATGGCATCATTGACAAATAGGTAATAATATATATATGTAAATGCAATAATACAATATAGTTAAATAAAATAATATTAATGAAACGTGTCAAAAGTCAAAAAGTATAATAAGTTAAAATTTACACAATAATTCATACTATAGTTGTTTAGGGTCTGGTTAAAATCACATTGGCTAGAAGAAATATGGTTAATATTCTATAGTTTGTTTTAAGCTTAAGATATAATAATCTCTATAATATTATCAATAGTATCAGTAACAAATAATGAAATAGGTAGGTACTAGCCTCTATAAATTATTATTAATATTAATAAAATTCAAATCATTTACAAATTATATTATACTGATCACAATAATACATCAAAATTACTATCTAAGAATAATACAAACGAATTACATTAGAGTTTCTTAAATTTTACAGTAACAATTAACATTATTACAGTTCGTTTTACATTATATAAATTACATTAAAGATCCTATTCAGAATATAAAACAAAAATATTAATATTATATATATTTACTTTAATGTAGTATTCTTTTTTAATTTAGTTAAATAATGTTAAAACAATTTAATAAAATAAGATTGAATTAAATTAATTAAAAGTTAATAAACCAATGAAAAAATTTTATTTCATTTTGTTTTCATTTGATTATTAGTATATTTTACAATTATCGTATAATATTTTATAGTAAATTATATAATTATTTTTAAAACTTTCAACTGATGTATTAAGAAAGAATCCATGTTAAAAATTCTTCCAAATTAAAAATCTAGAAAGTGTACATGCCGACTTTAACTTGGCAAGTTTTTTTTTTATATATATATAATTATTTTCGTGATTCGATTAAATTTGCAACATTTTTAGCGTTGACAAAAGAAATGTTCTACTCTACGGAATGTCCCTGTAAATTAGCAAAGCTATCGTCACTGACGAGTTTTCTATTAGCCCAAACTAGCCAAACTAAAACGTTTTAATAGAAATAAAAATAGGTCTTTTATGCATAAATGATAATTTTTTAGATTCTGAACGAAGTGAAGAAGCTAATGTTTTTACAATGATGTTAATTTTTATTATTTTTATTTTATTTTATTTTTTTCTGTGTACAACTTTTCGTATAGAAATACTTGTCCAAAAGTTTCGATCAATAACTTTTTGAAACCCGATTCGCCTCTAGATTGTACTTTAAAGAGGTCTTTTTTGAATTTCTCAATTCTTCAATTTTTTTTTTTTTTGGAAAAAACTACCCAAAATTTGACAAAATGACTCGGAAACCATTATTTTTTGATCCGAACTTTATGAAAATTTAGACATAGATAGAAAATAATATAAAAAATATTTTGGCGCGAGAAAATTTCGAAAATGTGGAAAAACATTTTGGACATTTTTCTAACATTTTTTTTCTCATTTATTTTTTATATTATTAACTTCCCTCGTTCAGAATCTTTTTATTGAAGAAATGATTTATCGTTTTTTTAAAATTAAATACACACGTCAAGAGAATCCCAACCATCGTGCGAAGTTTGTCCGGCTTTTTTTTTAAATATAATAATATCCAATAGTTTGTCAAAATAATGAGGTTTTTTTTCAATTCACAAATAATGAAATACCGCTCCTCCACCCTTCATGAAGTTTACAAGCCATTTACAAAAACCGAGAAAAAAGGATTTACGATATACTACTCACATATTATAATTGTCTGGACTGTAGTTACATTAATTTCTACAAAGTTCTTTAAGTATCTATTCAACTTTATATTTTATCGTTAAATACGCATTTTTTTTCTTTTTTCATTCATGCTGAATTGTAACTAAAAATATTAAACGACTTATATGAATGATTTATGTAAAAAATTGTGAATCAAAATGTTATCCTCGTTCAGTAATTTCATTTTTATATTTTATCATTCTTTTACTGTGACTACTGAAGTGTTTTAGTTTTTAGATTTGAAGGATAGGTTATTTTTTATTTTTTCGAAAAAGAAAAAAAAATATTATGGAGAAAACACTATCACTGTAAAAGGATATAAAGTCAGTTTTATAAATCATACAATCAATAGTCATTTGCGATTTAAATGTCGATGGAAATTCGTGAAGTTTTTATCTATTATATTATATCTCTTTAACCAACAAAATCGAAAAATAATGCGGAAAAAAACGTATTTTATTTATCAGAACATTTATAACAGATTTTTCTCCGACCATAAAATTTTATCACACTGCACGTCATTGAGAACTGGGAACTGGTAATACAAATATATATATATATATATATATATATTATAAACAAATATGTGTAATTGTATTCATGGATCTTTACGTTTGCTGATCTGTGTATATCGATTGTTATCGTATTATTACATTCTACTTACCTGTGTAAATTGAAAATGATAAATCTGCCATTATTTAGAATAATTACCATTTGGTCCGTATTATAAGCTGTAAATCCAACCGTAGACATTCACGATTATTGAATGATATACATAGGGCGTGTCCACAGGGTGTGCAGGGTATGCATTTGCACACCCTGCGAGTCTTATTAATTAGTACCTTTACAATTATTTTAACGAATATAAAAAAAAAAAGTTTCATTAGGTAATGATTTACGAGATTTTATTTTATTTTATGAGCAGTTAAGCTAGCATTTCAGATATTTCTATCAAGAACATAAAATTTTGTCAGAAAAAGCTTACAAAATACGAATCATTTTCAAAATTCTATATAGTCCAAAAGAGGAGGGGAAATCAGTTTGTCTTGAATTATATTGTAAATGATGGATGAAAATTTTAGTACTTTTAGTTTTGAAGTTACAACTAAATTACAAAAACCAATATCATGAAAATTTAATTCATGGATCATTTTACCATTTTTCCTTGTTTTTGGAAAACCTATTGAAAATGTAGAAAAATTACCTATTATGATCTTAGTTCTGATCAATAAAGTTGCTGGACAAAACCTTTGGATTAGCTGTTATATTCTACTTAATTTTACTCACTAGCCATTCCACTCAAAATATAAAATGCATATAGTGTCTATATACATTTTTTATTGAAAATGTTTATTTTATACCCAATTGAGGTTTTGGAGAAATTTGGAGGATGAGTGTACGAATATTTTTTTGCTTGCACCCCCTGCCAAAAATGTCCAGCCACTCCTATGAATTGATATAATATATTAATATAATTTTGTCAATGATCAATTAACACTGAAAATAAGATAGTATTAAGGAGCGTTAAACGTCCATAACATATGATATTGTGTTTATTAGTTGTGATTTCTACAAGAAAATGATTTTAAAAAAAGTTTAATTTACGTAAATAAATTGCCAATTTTTTCATTCGAGTGTGAGTATCCGCGAAAGGGCCTCTCCATCCACTCTCCCACGTCCCTAAAGAGCAGCCCTACTAATATCAAAGTATACAGAACTAATGATGCGCCAGTAGGAATATTCCACAAATTATATTTTCGGAAACAAGGAAAATTTCTTGAATAATCTCAAACCTCTCAAGAATATTGCTTCGAAAAATTTTTTAATAATATATATTAGCAATATAAGTGTAAAATCATAATGGAGAAACATTATTAGTGAGTTCACTTTATTTCGCATAAATTTGCCACTCATCTGCTTAGTTAACCAACGTAATCTTAATAAGTAATATATTGAATTAGAACTAATAGAGCTAATAGTAGAAATACCCCAAAGTTATACTTTCTCCGCTAATATTTTTTGTAAAAATTAATTTTTTTATTCGGATCAATCACAGCTAAAAGTTCATTTCAATAAGGAAACGAATTTTGAAGAAAATTTAAAAATAGATATGTCTAATTTTACTAATAAATTCTCAAGAATATTCCCTGGGCAATTTATCGTTCTTCAAAATTCCTGGGAATTTGAACATCGCTACTCAGAACACTTTGTAATTTCATCTCCTTAATACATATATGTAATATTAAAATTACGGTTTGATCTATATCATGACGCTCTCTAGCGGACAAGTGCAAGAATAGAATGACACTACTATAGCCCGCTAAGTTGCGCTAGAGATATAATGATATCGTCAATAAAACTGCCTCGAAAACATAGTTGCATAGTACACCGTTCTTTAAACGTAATTAAAAGCTAGAAAACACTCTGATTTCATTAATCTAAAGAGTATTTAAAAACAATTCGTTATTGAAAGCAGTTATCATATTATATAATATGATAACTGCTTTAAATCTTTATTATCAAACCGAAAAATGATCTCTCTAAAGTACCAACTAGAGGTGAATCCGGTTTCAAAAAGTTACTGATTGAAACTTTTGGACAAAATATAGATCTATACGAAAAAGCGTATACAGAAAAAAAAAAAATAAAATAAACATCATTGTAAAAACACTAGCTTCTTCACTTAGTTCAGAATCTAAAATATCTGTGAATAATAATTAACTCTTTAAGAAGAACTCTTTAAATTTATCTTTAAGAAGTAAAAACAACAAGATACAAAAAAAAAAAAAACTATTTTAAACAATATCAAAAACTATAGAAAAAGAAAAAACAATAACACTGTTTAAAACATAAAAAAACATTGTTTATAACAAATAAAATCTTTTATTTGTTTTAAAAAAGATTGTTTTTTTTTTTTGTAATCCTGGTTGTAAGGTTAATTAAGTGTTTCCAGAAATGCAGTGCCTATTTTTTGTCACTTTTCGTATTACACTCTTTTTTGTGTAATGATGGGTAGAAAGCTGAGAGAAGTGTGAAATTATTATTATTATTTTAACCATTTATCAATCATTTAAAACATTTTTATCAAATCCATTTATTTGTTTATTATTATTATTATTATTATTATTATTTTTTTTTTTAGATTTTTGATATTTGAAGACTTGAAGTCAAAGGCTCAGAGTTAAATACAAAATTAAAATCATGGTTATACTTAGAATATAAGCTATACACACAAATAGTTTTATAGGTACTCTATCAAAAAAATATTTAAAAAAAATTATAATTTTTAATTCACTTTTAATTAAAGTAATACAAAGTTCGTCACAAATTAGTCAAGCAACACACACACACACTTTATAATTTCGTATTACACACATTGAATTTTGTATTACACACAGTGTGGCGTATTACCTACACACAAAAATAGGCCCTGCAGAAATGATGAACATCATTGGAAAACCACTAACTCCACTCAGAATCTAAAATAATATTATGTATAGGTACTAATTTGCGGTGTAAAATATCATAATATTAAACAGTAATTTTAGAAAGTGAGTACGTAATATTGTTACATATAAGTTTTATATCACAGTTATAAAAAAATTAACCAAGGAGCCAGGTCAATATGCGCAAGGTTCCACTGCCAAATCTATCACTGTTCAACAGATGTATCAAATATTATTATAATTATGTATTAAAATCAATAAATTTATTTATTATGAAGGAATGTAAGTTTGAAAACTTTCATTTGATTTTTTTTTAAACTGAACTTTTCTAAAAATATTCAGTAGCCGTTGCAATTTTGAGAATTTTTATTTTTATGTTTGTTTTAAAAATAATTTATTTTCAATGTTTAAAATACAATATGAGTACCTAAATATATTGGTACGTTTTATTGTATTGGTTGGTATTATTGTTAAGTTTATTTATTCAGATTCATTTAAATTAACTTAAAAATTATTGTTTCATACATTCCTTACAATATTTTTTTAATTTTTTTTACTTCATGTTATTTTCATTCAATTAATTATATACTTACCTAGCTAATTATTATAAAATTGCTTTACACTAATGTTGATACCAATACATTCTAAGAACGTTTCAACAATTACATAAAAGCAGAATATTTAAAAAGCCAGACAAACTTCACACCAAGGATAACCTTCGCTCCTCAGATGGATTATCCTAGGTTGGTGCGTTGAATTTTCAACAAACGTTAAATCGTTTCTCCAATAATGCGATTTAGAATGGAGCTTTAGTTAAAATACAATAATTAATAATTATCAATAGTATTTTCAGTGTGTTTAACAATTGTTATTTAATAACAGAATACCTAAATCATTTCCATTTAATTATTCGTTTAAATGATCCATTTTGTATTGTATATTGTACAATAATTAGAACAGTAAATCTACTATTATTTGGATTGACTATTTTGAGCCGTATTTCTAACTTTTAACGCACGGTGGAATCTTTTTGTAAAAGAAAATGTCTACCGAACTAAAAATGTTTTATGAGGTTTTAGTTGAAGAAATTATTCAATATTTTATCTAAAAATTACCAGTTATTTTATGTTCTTTCTAACATTAAACGGCCATTGAGAAAAATATCGACTTACGGTTTTCAATGTTTTTCGAGTATTCTTAGTTATGCCTATTAAATATGTTTTTATTACACTTTCAGGTCTTAATATCAAGAGATTAAATTACATGAAATAAAATCTTACAAAAATATACAATTTTCCAATATTTTCAAAGATCTATACGCATCACAAAATGGGTAAAATGTTTTTGAAATTTTTATGAAGAATGCGCATGACTATTTTAAGTAAATGCTAAAAGTTTTGAGTTTCTTAGTTCTATTATTTTTATAGATATGATAAAAATTGCAAATTAGTTTTATAAAAATTCTGGTTATGGCATATTTTAATATTTTTTTTATCAATTTTTCAGTAGTTTTCCGATACACTTTGAAAATATATTGAACTTTTTGAAAAAAAAAGCTTTCAAAAAGTGCCAACTAGTTGCAATATCTAAACTCAAAAGTTATTCGATGAAATTTTAGAAACTCGTATTTCTATACAAAAATATTTTTCCATACACAAGAAAAAAAAATTCATAAAGCTTCGTAAAAATAACACTAACTTCACTCCACTCAGGATATAAAGCAATAAAATAGCCAATTTTTGTTATGTCTTTAATTTGCCTAAATTTTTAATTAATAGTTCCTGAGTTAATAAATGTACAGATTATATAATACAAAAGTGTTGGTCAGATGTAATAAACTAACTTGACTTACACTGATTTAGAAAATTGAAATTTTAGGTTCTGAGTAGAGCAAAGTGTTTTTACAATGATGTTTACCTTCATTTCTTTTTTTCTTTTATGAGTCCAAAAGTTTCGACCAGCAACTTTTTGAATCACAATTTGCTTCTATATGGTTATTTTTTCGTAGTCATTTTTTGAAATGCTCTATATTTTTCTCATAATTTGGAACAAACTTCCCAAAATTTGACAAAAAAGGTTTGGAAACTATCTTTTTCTTTAATACAAACATTATAAAAACTTAAATATAGATAGGCAATTTAATAAGTCATCTTTTAAAAAAATATATATAATTTTTTTTTATTTTTGTCAGTTAATAGTAAAATATAAAACTGACATAGTAAAATATGATTTTTTTTTGCTATCACAACAAATTCAATAATTATTTTTTTTTTGTCTTGAATAAACTGAAGATTCGCTCAGTAGCGTTTTATTGAAGAAATGATTCATCATTTTTTTTTTTTTTTAACTTATTATACCTAAAAGAGTATCCCATTTGAGAAGCAAAGAAAACCCCGAGGCGTTATATTGGTCCTTTTTATTTTCAAAATGTTTATGAAAATTTTCATCACTTTATAAAATCGTACATGCAGTGTGTCTGTATTCAATGTGACACGACGTCCCGTGATGATTTTCATACCTGTCATTTGAATTGAAAGAGTAAATGAAAATAGATGTTTTAAGGAAATAAGAGGATGATAATTAAATAGGAAATGAATGACAACGAAATGAAAAAGCTTTCGTTCAAAACATGTTTATTATTCGATAAATATTTAATATTATCTAACAGCTAACATTTACGCTAGTACCTATATATATATATATATATATTATATATATAAATGGAATGGAAATGTTTTTTGTTTCAAAATCCTACGCGCGATTTAATGTTTTTCGAATAAAGATTGTCATTAATTTAACTCTATACAATAATAATAATAATAATAATAATATGAAATATTCTATGTAACAAAAAACTTCAAATCAATAATTCCTCCGACGCCGACGGACAGCGGACGCGTAGAAAACGAATAAAATATTATAATAATATTATTATTATGAATATTATACAATGGTAACTTTTTAGAGTAAAATACAAATTAGTTTGGTAAAAACGATGAGACTAATAACGCGAGTACAGAATTCACGACATCGTTTTTTTTTTTTTTGTCCTATACAATATATGTATTATTTTTATACAATAATAACAAACGCAAATCGATATCGACCAAACTCATAGGCGAATAACAACTATAATAATTATTACCAAAAAAAATCTACAGTTGTAAATGTTGTCTTTCCGAAATAATATTACATTAATATTTTTGGGTGTCATCAAATCGCATTTATCGTCCATCAAGACGTGTACCGAGGGCAGTTCGTTATCACACTGTCGACACGACCGTGGACAAAATATTATTATAATAATAAATGTAAGTTGGGCAAAAAAAAAAAATAAAAATAAGATTTTCGAATGTTTCTCCGCCATGTCGGAGCATAATAATTTATCGTTATTGTATTATTTCACTTAATATTCTCTTAAATCTAAACGAATACTATAACACTTACAGACTAAAACATCTACACCGGGTGGTTAATTATACAAATTTTTAATATTATGATATATATATATTTTATTTTTTTCAATATTTAAACACCTAAAGGGTTGACATAGTCGATTATTAAATTATTTAATACCGTGTAAGGTATGTTCGTACGTATATTATGAGATTGTCTCAAAGTTTTTTAGTCGGGATGGGGGGGAGGGGGACTCGATATATTTGTGATAGTTTTTTTTTTTCTCGCGACGCATTCATAATATAATATTATTCTCCAACGAATCAAAGATGATTATTATTCTGAACACAACAAAACGTTAATTTATCAATTTTAAAAATTAAAAATATGATAATATTGTCAATATGGTATTACATAATATTATCATGTTCAACTAAAACAAATTTGCATCAGGTAAAGTTAATTAGTAGATATAAAATAAAAATGAATTGAAGAAAACAGGTAAATGATTTTTTTTTTTTTTTTTATAGTACATAACAATTTAAGTACATTGAATTATAGCGACCAAAATTATGATTTCAACTAAAAGTTTTGAAAACGAAGTACACAAGTTAAAAATACGTATAAATATATAAACTTTAAGATCTCCTGAAATATACATCTTCTACCAATGTATAAATTAAATTACATCATTAATCGTTATAACATAAATATTTCTTCACTATAGTTCATTCATGTCACAACTAACACGAACCATATATGTGACTTTATTCTAATTACTTTGCTCGGTAATTAAATCGTATAAAATTAATTATTTTAATGTATTTTCACCATTTTTTTCTAACAAATGGTCCCATATTAATATTATGGTTTGATTATTATATTATTATATCGCAATATTATTATTATAATTAATTATTTTATAATATAGTATAATATATACATATCTATTATTAATTTGTTATCATGTTTATTAATCACGAACGATAGAAACAACAAAGAATATAGTTTCAAATGTATTTCAAATGAGACAATTTTAGTCGAAGCCATTTGAAACGTTTTAAATTTTGCTGAAATATTTCCATGTAAAAAGTCATACAATTTTACATGTCTATGTAAATTTACTCAAGGTATACTTTCATATCATGGAATTTTTTTTTATTGTTATTTTTATTCAACCGATTAATATCTAAATTTATAAGAATGATTAATACACATGGCACTGTGATTTATTATTTATCGTTTTACCTTATTTAAGAATATAATATTACTTAAGATCTAACACTTATTATTTCCCTGGTAGGGAGAAATTAATCATAATATATTATTATCATTTTTGAATATCATACTACAAGTTATAGTATATTATTGTTATTATTATTATATCATGTATATTAAAGTTCAATATTTTTGTTCAAGCCGATTCTACGTAGAGTATTGATATTACTATTTCAAGCTTATTTTAATGTAGATTGCATCTGAGTATTTTTTTAAATGATAGATATGTCGAAAATTAAATACAATTAAACAATTAAGTATGAGCCCGAAAGTCGATTAGGAATCAAGTAATAATTTAAAATTAATGAATAAGTTAGTAAATGTATATAAAAAAGTAAATCTATTGTAATCCAGAATTGAAGATGAAATTTAATAAATTCAATCTCTTTACAAAAAATAATAAATAAAATAATGCTATTGTTTGAGTTTTTAATAATACGTATTTTAATGTTAGGAATTTAATGTTCGAGTGAGTTTAGATAGTTTTAATTACGAAATGTACATCGCGAAATCACAGAGTTAAAATAAACTTGAGAGGAAACAATTACATTTCCCAAGGTTTGCCAGCACTCGGGCGTTCATAATAATATTGGTTTACAAGTGACATTTCATGGGATGACGTCACGGAGAATCGTTCGAGTCCGAGCCCAAACTCTGTATGGGAAACAGAGGATACCATCCTTCCGTCACTTGAGTCAGCTTCAGAGCGTCCAGCGTGACTTCGGCTCCGCCCAATCCTTGGTTGTGCTCAAAGCCCTTTTGCCGTTCCCAAAGCATCACCAGAAGTGACCTGCCCAACACGTCGCACGCGGAATATCTAAGCGTTTGGTTGTATTCTGGATTACAGTTGTGTCGAACCACGCGAGTCTTACGTTTTTGCAACCACCGATCGTTTTCTCGGAGATACGTTTTCACATAAGTATCTAAAAACAATTTTAAGATATTAATATTATAACTGGAAAAAAAAGGAAAATATATTCCAAAAAGCCGGACATACTTCGCACGATGGATGGGATTCTCTTGACGGGTGTATTTAATTTTAAAGAAACGATAAATCATTTCTTCAATAAAACGATTCTGAACGAGGGAAGTTAATAATATAAAAAAA
>JAIPRM010002446.1:0-16257 GCA_025469315.1 Stegophylla sp. TES_Ste_2020 | reverse complement strand
AATGATGGTTTTCAAGTCGTTTTTATCAAATTTTGGGTAGTTTTTTCCAAAAAAAAACATTGAAGAATTGAGAAATTCAAAAAATGACCTCTCTAAAGTACAATCTAGAGGCGAATCGGGTTTCAAAAAGTTATTGATCAAAACTTTTGGATAAGTATTTCTATAAAAAAAGTTGTACACAGAAAAAAAAAATAAAAAATAAAAAATAAACATCATTGTAAAAACACTAGCTCTTCAGTTCGTTCAGAGTCTAAAAATCCATTTTAACTCATATAATACATTTCAGACAATATCATTATAGTACGATCCAAAGGCACACATAAACTACTGACTTTATAATTCAAATTTTTATTAGAGCTATTAATCTCAGATATCATCACATAGTGCCATAATAGATATAGTGTAGCTAGTGGAATTGTTGTGGTTATGAAAATGGCGTAGTGATTTAATGTTAAGTACCAAAATAAGCTTTAAACAAAATATGATTTGCGCGGTAAAGGAAAATGACAACATTGTAAAATGTTTAATTCTCTGTCCGTAAGAAATTTTATTGTACTAAAATATTCGCAATGAAATTCTCTATCTAGGCACCAAATTTCAAAACAATCGGTTAAGCCAATTTTCTTATATGTATGTTAAAGTGCGTACTTTTGGGTAAAACTAACGAATTTCGTCAAAATTCTAACTTCAAACGGGCATCAAAAAAAAGTTGACTAATGATTTTTGAGATTTTTTCAGACATATATGTCAGTGAGATCATATTAAATTTTCAAGTCTTAATATCAAAAATCAAAAATTGTATTACATAAAAACTAACAAAAAATGAGAAATTTCCGAAATTTTCATAATGCCGTACTTAACTCAAAATTGATCAAATCATTTTGAAATTTTTGTGAAATGTTCTTGAAGCTATTTTTAGTGGTTGGTGAAAATTTCAAGTTCCTAGCTGCATTATTTTAGAAGTTATGTCAAAAATTAATTTTCAATTTTACGGAAATTTCAGTAATAATTGCATATTTTGCCGTTTTTTATCAATTTTCGACAGTTTTTCGCCGTTTTTGGAAAAATTATTGAGAAATTTGAAAAATGACCTCTTTAAAGTACCATTTGGGTACAATTCCGGTTCTATAGAGATATTGATCGAAACTTTCGGACAAGTATTTCTATACGAAAAAGTGTTCTCAGAAAGAGAAAAAAAAAATAAATAAAATAAAATGAAATAAGCATCATTGTAAAATCATAAGCTTCTTCACTTCGTTCAGAATCTAAAAATGGTTCTGCTAAACGAAAATTTGCTGTTATGCGTTGGTAAAATGTATACAACACAATATGCAAGTATAACGTCATCTTTAGGGAGCATAATTTTGTGTGTGTTTACACACATATATTTATGAGTTTCAATTATTAAGTAATAATTGATATGATCATACGTAGGCGTAGTTCAATAAGCAAAATACGGAGTAATGAAGTGTATAAATTCCTAAATTTAATATACGTATTTTAACGGCTTATATTTCATGTAAATTAGTAAGTTTATAAAATAAACAGATTCACATACCCGGCGGAGAATCTTCAGCTCTTATGCCACGAGCACATACGACGTCAACTTCTAGTTGACCCTTGGTCATTAATAATCCTAATTTCAACTCGATATGACACCCTGACACGCGAAAAATTCAAATATCATTATGTTTATTAAAATTTATTAATCACATACGTGTATAAAAAAAAAAAAAAAAAAACATTACCTGTGTTTATACTGAACCCCCGAGGCATAATTTGGCCAGGCCCCAACCGAATAGGGTCCCTGAAATAAATATATATTTATATATTATTATTGAATTAGAATACATAGTGAAACAATAATATTACGAATTACAATAAATTATTACGTTTGCACCGGAGTGATTTTTAAAAACGTCCTACTCACCCGGCAGTGTCGTCTTCGTACTTGGACGTTGGTTCCGGTTTTTCCGGAACGGAATCTTTGCGAGGCCGAATAGACAAACTGCCCCCTTTTGGAAGATAAGAAAAAAAAAAAAAAGAGAATATAATATTACAATCATAATACGATCGACAAATATAGGTTTATTACTTCGCATTCCTCGTTTATCTCCGCAAATGCTCATGCTGCGACCGAGTAACTCTCCTTTGACCGCTTTCAAATTTTTAAGGATCTCGTCCGGGTCTTGGCGCGGGGTGCACGAACTCCGGCGTCGACTCCTGTTCACGTACGGCGTCGACGTTAGCTCGGGATCTGTGTAAAATAAATCCGTGTACGTCGCTTGCACATTGGTTGAAAATAATTGAAAATAAACACACCTGCGGGCGTACCTTTTTCGGTGTTCTGGGTGGACTGGAATGAACTGCGCCGGGATCCGGGCAACGATCGAGAGAAATCTTTGTTCAACTGATACGGTTCGACGTCCAACTGTTCCGATTGACTTGACCCGCGTCGAGAATTCGCCATGTACGCGTGATCCGGATGCAAAAACCCGTCGAGCTCCCGTTCCTCTGTGCAAATTAATAACGTTCACAATCAATAATAATTATACATCGTTAGTAAATAATTAGAGTGCGGATTTTGAAGGCATTATTTGCTTTCTTTTCTTTTTTTTTTCTTTTCTATCGCTCTAAAACGAAGCCACGTCCGTCGGCTATAAATTCGATTTATACCACTTAGAATACAATTTGCTACATTTTATTTTACTTTTATTGTATTTAAATGCTTTTTGAAGTATTTTGGGCACTTTTTTGGGAGGTTATAAGTTACATTTTTTCAAAATGTCTTGTAAATAAACGTATTTGAAGGATTCATTCAGTTTAAGAAGTTTTTTTTTGAAAACTTAAAAATAAATTTAATTGCCCAATGCAACTCCCATGATAAAGGTTAATCATTTTGTTACAATTTTTTTTAACAAATTTGGATTAATTAGGTATTTTAAAAAGAATAAATCTAATTCACAGATAAACTGTGGAATAAAAAGAACAGTATGATGATTTGTTTATAATTTAATAAACTAATAAATTATCATAATACGTTTTTTGCAGTGAATATGTAAATTGTTTTAAAAAAAACTCGATTTTTAATGCTTTAAGATTTGTTGAGCTTTATTGCTTTATTTTAAGTGATTTTTTTTTTTTAGTATTTTTTTTTCTTTAAAATCCATGCTCTATTCATAATATTTTCATATTGTGGCAGCAGCAGACATTGCGGTAATACCTGACACGGAGCGTATTTGACCTCGCAATCCGCCTTTTCCGGAATCGGAAATCGAACTTCTGGGCGATTTCGAGGCTTTACTGTGATTCGGCGACTCCAGCTCGTACCAGATCATCGCGTTGTCTAAAAGTGCGTTTTGTAAGTTCACTACGAATTCACCTGGTAATAAAAAATAAATAAATAAAATCAAAGTGGTAAAATCAGGTTAAATTGTATCTTTTCATCCTCGAGCTATTTACCCAATATGACGTCTTCTTTATCCGGTCTATAATCGTAAAGTATAACTTCCATTTGTTTTTCGATTAACGTCTCCGATCGAACGTTTGGCATCTCAAGTGTGGTGTTCCATATGGGATTGAGAGATGGCTCTGCTATTTCGGTTTTCACAATATTCGTCTCCACTCTGGAAAATGATATGAAATACAAAAAAAAAACAGTTTTCAAATCAATTTCATGAAATCGACAATAAATGAATAATAATGACTGTAAACTCAATGATTTTATATGAATTATACGTTAAATGTCAACCGAATTGATATTAGACGAAATGAAATCCATAATTTTCCAATAGTGTTGTTAATATTTTATTAAAAAAATAGATGTGAGTGTGAGGTAAGTGACCATAGAGTAAAGAATATATAGAGAGGCCATACCGTATACTGTTACGTATAGTGAATTGAAGCAATCAAATGGAATACGCTAAGAGTGACCATTTTGAGAAAAATAAAATTATTTTTCTTATTTGGTTGGTACCACTTTAAATTTTCATATTATCATATTAGTATAAGATTTACAAAAACAATAACATTAATTTTAAAGTATGATAACAGTAACTTATCATTGATCCGATTGAGCAAGATATACAATATTTCGATACGGTAATTTGATTTTTTTCAATAGATCACTCTAAGCGTATTCCGTTTCAATGCTTCATTTAGGTATAAGTATGGCCACGAGTTGTAAGTTACTAATTTGTTTTTACAACATTACGTTATAGTTGATTGTTGAAAAAAAAAATTGTAGCTAAGTTAATTGCAAATGATTATTGGTGACTATCTTAAGTTACAAATTTTTGGAGAAAAAAAAACAAATATTTAGCTAAAAAAGTGTGACATACTTCACACCATGGGTATTTTTTAACTCTCAGGTGAGATACTCTTAATGGGTGTGTTGAATTTTAAACAAATGATAAATCATTTCTCCAACAAAACGATTCTGGAAGGCGCTTCAGTTATTATAAAAAACAATAATTATCAGTTTCACATTGATTATATTTAACACTATTGTTACATATTAACATTCTATCTAAAATGAATCTATGATCAAGTGTTGTTGAAATTTTTTGAATTCAAGCAATACATTTTGAGGAATGGGTAATAACAGAATAATCTTTTTGATTTCCTGCAAATGATTAATTTTGCCATGTTTTGAAGTTGAAAACTCTTATGATTAAAAATTGCCTCAACAGAAATTATAAAATGTATATACTTGTAAAAATTATTGAACCGAATTTCATGAAAATTATTTCACATGCAGAAAACACAACTGGAATCTCTTGATGAAAGTAAATTTCTACCATATTAAGATTTGGTTAATTATTTATAAAGTTTTGACTGAAAAAAAATAATTTTAAGAGATGTTTACCAAATTTATTCTAATTCAAACTTTAAATGGATTTAAAAACAAAAGATGACTATTACTGAAATATAAAACTTCATGTTTCTAGTCTTCTTAGATTTGAAGTTATAAAATGAAATGAATGAAATCGATTTTATGAAAATCTAGTTTACGGCAAATTTTGCCGTTTTTACTAAAATTGTTCAACAGATTTTCCTCGTTTTTGAAAAAATATTGAGAATTTTACATAAAATGTTCTTCTCGCAGTACCACCGGATTACGATTTCTAATCTAAAAAGTTGCCTATATGAAACATTTGAAAAAGTATTTCTATACGAAAGTGAAAAAAAAGAAAGAAATAAACAACACTGTATAACTACTGGGTAGCTGCTTTGCTTCACTCATAATCTTAAATAACTTTTTTACAACGATGTTTATTATTATTATTATTGTTTGTTACACGTTTTAGTATAGAAATACTTGTCCAAAAGTTTTGTCTGGCAACTTTTTGAATCAGAATTTGTCTTAATTAAGTACTTTTGGGAGGTCATTTTTCGAAATTCTTAATAGTTTTTCCAACATTTTGGAAAAACTACATAAAATTTGACATAAACGCCTTTATATATTTTTGTTAACTAAATTGTATAACTTTACGAAAATTTAAATATAGATAGACAGTATAATGGAAAATATTCTGGTAAAAAAATTTAGGAAATGTGAAAAAAAAATGTCCAAACATTTTGGCAGAGTGCAAAACATATATATATATATATATATTTTATAACATTAATAAATTTTATACTTTTTGAGTTAAATTGTCTCATATGAACTGAAGTTCCACTCAGAATCGTTTTATTGAAGAAATGACTAATAATTTTTTTTCATAATTTAACATACCCACCTAATCCCACCGGAGAAGTAAAGTACACTCCCATAGTACGAAGTTTATCCGGCTTTTTACAAGTAATTTTAATATTAATAAAATAATTAAGTCAAGTTAAAATTATTTATGCGAAATAGAAATAACCAATGTATTTGACTTGGTTAAACATTCTATTTATTTTAACTAGTTTGATTATAATTAATTAAAAAATATGATTTATAATTTAACTTTCATAATTTTAATTGGTTTTAACCAGCTTTGCTTTATTATAATTCGTTATTCGTTATAGAAAATTAACAAAAAACCATTTGTATTCAGTTTAGTGTTTTGTTTTAAAATCACTCAATTAATAACCAATCAGAGCACTTCTATAGCAGTTCTGAATATTTAATATTCTATTAGCAAAAATGCATGATAAATTAAAGGGGTTTACGTCTATGGATCTATTGTTCGTGATAAATATCTATTACAGTTATTGTGTCATTACAAAAAGTTTGGTCGTTCATTACCGATCATTATGACGAGCGGCTAAAACTAGGATCATCGCAATATTTTGTATGCGTCGTTTCGATTGTCAACAAGATCCCTAATTTAATTATATATATTTTTTAAATAAAGCCAGATAATAAATAAATCAGTTAATAAATTCGTAAAGTATTAATAATTTAAATTTATGTTTGTCACGATTAATAACTTTTTGTTTTATCAACTGATTTTGTTGTTTTATAAAAAGCTTGATGACTAATAGTTCCATCCGATAATATCTAGCTGAAATGTATAAACATTGGTTATAATATAGGGTGACCATACGTTCTGTTTTATACAGGATTGTCCTTTATTTCGGCTCTGTGTCCTTTTGTCCCGACAAACTTCTCTCAAGATGCTTTTTGTCCTGTAATTTCAAGTCTGTCTCATATTAATCCCATTTTTTGACTTACTGTTGATTTAAAATTTTTGAAATTAAATTATTGAATGAAATAATGTAAGAATCTAAAAATCTCGTGGATACCATTAGATCAATTATAATCGTAAAATGAATGAACAAGATTTTTTTAGAAAGTAAATTATACAATGTACATGAATAAAGGATTTGAAGAAATTTTAAAAAGTATCAATTTATTTTAACTATGTTATTTTATGTTTTTCAAAATAATATTTTTATGTGATTAAATTTAATCGATAATAGGTAGTTTAAAAATTATACTTTTTCACGATTCAAAAACTTAAAAAAAAAAATGATTTATATATATAATATATGTAATAAATACTTATTTATTTAAAAATGTTATGAAAAATTCTTTTGTCCTGTATTTTATTTTCTTAAATACGGTCACCCTATTATAATATTAACAGATAAACATTTATTATTATATTGATAGTCACAAAAGTACAACATAAATGTTAAAATGAGCGATTATTTAATGTGAATATTACATAATGTTTATAAAACTATGCAATGACTCCGGAAATACGCTTTTATAGAAACTTGGATTTCAACCAATAAACCACAATAGACATTGACAAAGTTACTAAATATTAAAAAATAATCATTTTTATGTTAAATATAGAATTTTGTAAATATTGGAAATGTATCATGTTTGGATGTTTACAAGGGCGCCCGCAGGGGCAAAGGGGCCATTGTCCCCCCTGGGATTTTTTAAACTGTAATTTAATATCATGCATATGACACTGACATACCTCATTGTAAATTAGGTTTACAAATATATGTATGTATTTAAAATATTTTTTGAAAACAATTTTTTTTAATTTTATCAGTATTTATACATAATTGAAATTAGCAATTTGGAAATTATGAAAGTAAAAATTGTTTGTGTCATACATCTGCATCATGAATAAAGATAATATTATCATTATTCATGATCTGTATACCTACTATAATTATAATTACTTTTTTTTTATAGTTCATTAAAAAGATTAAAAACATGGATCCGCAATTCAATCTCTGAAAATAGATTAAATGGATTAGCTCTATTGTATATACATAAAGATATTGTTAAAAGACAAAAAGAAAAGGTCATAGAAGACGTTCTACAAATTATTTCGTATGCAACCAAGACGTGTACAATTGTTATTTAATGATTTAATGATAAGTTAATATGAAATATTTGTGTGCTTTTTAATTATATATAAATTCTATTATACAAATTTACATATATAAGGTGTGGAGTTATAAAGTTGATTATTTTTTTTAGTTATGTATGCCATATTATGATGAAATAATATAGGTTTTTACTCATAAAATAATAACCGAATTTTCTGATTGGCCTATGAATTTTGATCTTGCCTCGGGTGGGATTTTAGCGTGCGGGCGCGCTTAGAAGTTTATAATATCTAATGACATTTTATACTTTAAATCCGACTATTGTAAATATTTCTGCTTCAGAATTCACCTCATTTTTTTCAACCAAAAATTCTAGTTTTTAATCAAATTCTGCATTTTATTTATTCATATTAAATTTTATTATAGTGAAGTATCTATTATGTTATTATAACGAAATATTAAAACAAATTTTTAGCTTTACTTAATTTACTAGTTATTTTATCTTCTAACTCGATAATTTTTCAAAACACGAGTAAGTTTCTATATATATATATATGTATATATATATATATATAGGATTTAATGATTTACGAGCATGTAATAGAGTAATGTGGCGAGGAAAAGTAACTGATTCTGTACACAGAAAATAAAAAATAACTACAATTTCGATTGTCTTTTAGTCGGAAACATTAATACTACGGGTGTTCGACCTCTTCGCGTCGATCGTTTCAGTTGCCAAAATAGTGAAGAAAAATGTTCGATTCGCGTTTCTGTTTTCATTTATTGGAACTGACAGTTTTCACGAATGCGGCAATATTGCACGGGACATGGCGAGTCTACGAACGCACGTCTACTCTCGTTAGTGAATGCGATCCGGGCACAAACAGACGCGAAACCGATGACGTCACGTGAAAACACGTATCCCACAACAACGCGACGACAGACCGCGCGGAATTCACGATACAATCGGCATTCGTCACCCATTTTGTCTTGGTCGCCGTCATTTCGGCCAAGTAATGTCCGTGACGAGTTGTGACTGAAGTTTTAGTCCATTGTGTACTGACTGTGATTCGCTCTTTCGTGACGACCATAAAAACAACACACAAAGTGTACCTAACCGCTGTAAATTTTGGAGAAAAACATTAACAACACGACCGATGTAGAAAAATGTGTTGAAAAACCGAATAAATATGCTTCTCGTCATTTTTCTAGTGTAAGCCACTGTTTGTCAATATAATACAGAGGCGCACCCAGAGGGGGGGAGGGTTAAGAGGTTATAAACCCCCCCCCTCGAATTTTTTTTATTTAGTATTGCGTTTATTACGTGTATTTTTGTATTAATAAACGTTTGTGTAAGCTAATCTGTTTTCAGAATATTTTCATTATTTAATGTGCCTTTGCACATTATGTTAAAAATCAGTATTCAATTACCTGGACACTGTGGTTATCTTTTTTTAAATCTCTCCAATTTCAATTTTGTTTTTATTCTAAATTATAATTTATTTTTTTTGATTTTAAAAACAAAAGTGTAAATCGTTTTGTGCGGTAGTCATATAAAATGGTATTTAATTTGAAAAAAAATGTGATCATTAATTTTTCTTTAAAACTTTTAATCCCAAATTAGGTTTTTATGTCAAATTAAGGAATATTTTTGATTTACGAAGCGTTAGACGCTGTATAACCTCATTTTACTTTAGTTTTGATGTAATTTTGAGAGAAACCATTTTTAAGGCATAAAGAACAAATGATTTCCTCTAATTTTAATGCGTGATATCGTTTTGAAATTTTGATTTACCTTGGGCTTTAAAAAATTTGTAATTTTTGGTAGGTAGTAAATAAATTTGTTCTATTTTACTTTTAATATACTGTTTTATTTTAGGGGTTAACTAGCTGTTACAGTGGTCGAGCAATCCAACAGATAGTCATCTGTAATTTATGTAGTTCAAAATGATATAAAATGGTTGATTCAAATTTTTTTAAAAACCCTTTCAAAAAAAAAATTCTGTGTGCACCATTGATATAATATAATCAATTTGGTAATAACCGATGTGTCTTAGGCAGTTTTAAAGTGTAGTTGGAGGACAAAGTTAAACTGTGTGTGTCTATTTAAAAGCAGCCCCTGTAGAGAATGGGGAATGGTCTGACGAATCGAAATTATCCCCTCCCTAAGTCATGGGGTTGCCGTAAAGACTGTGAAAAGTGGAATGGTTTTCAAAATATTTCATGTAGTTTATATATAATAATATAAATATTTAGGTGATTAGATTGTAATAGATATTGATAATACATTAATAACTTTTTGTATACAAATATGTCCTTTAGGGATCATCATTTTTTTGTCGAAATTCTTAATGAGTTTTTCAAAAATTGGGAAATATTACCCAAAATTTGACAAATACGCATTATTATTTTTTTTATTCAAACTTTATGAAAATTTTAATATAGATAGATAATTATATTTAGAATATTTTTGAGAAGAAAATATTTAATTCAAATGTGAAAACTTTTTTTATATATAAAACTGACAATTATTATTGTGTACTTACTGAATATCCACTCAGAATCGTTTTATTAAAGAAATTATTTATGTAATATTTTATTAGATGTGACATCTTGGGTGCTTAACTAAAATGCACCAAGTTAAACTTTACAAATTGTGTACAAGGGATCAAAAATAAAATATATTAACTGCTCAAATTATGAAATACCAACAATAACTTAAATTCAAAAAACGAAAACTTGTCAAAAAAACTGGAATCGGAGAATTTCGATCCTTTCAAAAATAATTATAACATGGCATACATACAAACATCCCATATTATAATGAAAATTTAGATTTACATCCCTCTGTATGTAACAACGCCTAACCAACGCCATTAATAATGGATAAAATTTAACAGGCTCCAAACAGGAAACGGTAGAAACGGATTAATGTTACGAAAGTATGGATTTACTTCATACCCCAACACCGATCTTTACTCTAAAAAATGCATATACAATAAAACTCATTGTTGAAGAATGCTCGAAAAGATTATTCAAAGGCGGCATTAAAGAACTACACAAAACCATGGAGAACGCTGCATAATGGATTGTAGTCCTGGGTATTATATTTATTACAGACTACTCAAATAAATCATTACCTAATAGAGGACACCGTGAATGTATACTAATCACCGTTGTATTGTGCCTATTGTTATTTCGCATGTATTTAATTTGTATAGTTAATTTGAATTTCATTCGTCACTGTTTGATTATAATTTAATGTGTTAACTTTATTGCTTGTGATTATCATGGTTAAACGAATCAATAAATAATCGTTCAAATATTATGAACATACTGGGCATGATATTTTTGTAAATACAACCATACCTAGTAAAATTCTTAAAAGTAAAGTAAAGTAAAGTATAGACAAGAAAGCCAGACATTATTCGAACCACGGGTATTCTTCGCTCCTCGGGTAAGATGCTCATAGTGGATGTGTAAAATTTTAAAGGAACGATAAATCATTTTTTTTTTTTTTTTAATAAGATGATTCTCAACGAAGGAAGATAATAATATAAAGTACAATAATAGTAGTCATTTTCAAAACACTCACCAAAATTATTTGATCCGAAGAGCGAAAAATATTCGTGGTGCGAAGTATGTCCGGCTTCTTATTTATATTTTACATTACTCTGCTTTATATTACTATACTTTACTTTTCTTTATTTTTTTTTTTTATATCTAATAAATATAAATAAAAGGGGAAAATATTAATAAGAAAAAAAAAAAGTGTTAGAAAAATATCCAAATTTTTTTTCACATTTTCTTGCGCCAAAATGTATCTCACATTATTGTCTGTCATCTGTGTTTAAATTTTCATAAATTTTGGATTAAAAAGGATAGTTTCTTAGTCATTTTTGTCAAATTTTGGAGAGTCATTCCCAAATTTTGAGAAAACTATAAATAATTTCAAAAAATTGCCCACTGAAAAATACCATCTAAAGGAGAATTTTGATTCATAAAGGTGCTATTTGCAAGTTTTGGACAAACATTTTTGCACAAAAAAGTTTTTCCATAAAAAAAAAATTAAAATAAAACATCATAGTAAAGTCACTAGCTTCTTCGCTCCTCTCACAATCTAAAATACTTATAGATATGAACATATTTCTTCACCTGGGTCAACCTTTTTTAGATTCTGAGTGAAGAGAAGAAGCTAGTAGTTTTACAATGATGTTTATTTATTTATTTTTGTGGAAATGTCCTTTCATCTTAAAATACTTATTCGTCATTTTCATGCAATAACTTTTTAAATCATAGTAACACACCTAGATGGTACATAAGAGAGGTTAATTTTCAAAGTTATTTTCTTCTTTTTTTTTTTTTTTCACGCTAATAAATTCAGGGAACAATTTATGCGTTACATCCTAGTTACTATTTCATGACACAATCGTAGCAAAAATCAATGACATAAGGTCTTGCAAGAAGATTGCAAGAATACGTAAGGAAGGAATGTTTTTGACAAGAAGAAGTTCAGTAGGTTTTTCCACGTGATTAAACAAAAATTAGTGGGCTTAAAATATTTACTTAATTCGCCGAGGAACTGTTTAGGGACTGTCACTACAACACAAACAAACAAAAATGTTTCCCGTGACTAATAGCTATTAAATGTCACTGAAAGGAAGTGAATGAAATCAAAAACACGTTGAAGGATAGCAAAAAAGATCTTTACTCCGTTCAATTAAACGTGAACATGTCAAAGAGAATCCTTAATCAATGATGATCCGCTTATTATTTTTTCGATTATGTTTACTAATTTATTTAATGGTAATATAAATAAATATTTATGTCTTTGATATTTGACAGTAAAAAAGTATATTAATCATAACAAGGGTTGACAATATATTTAGTTACACGATCCGATTTTATTTGTTTCAAAAAATATTGTCTGAACGTTCGCATCTTACAGCCACTCGTAGAATAGAATAGAATTTAAGATCATAAAATAATTTTTTTCGTAAATTTATCAATTACACAGAAAAAATAAAAATGGTTTAAATATGTTACAAAGCAAAAATAGTACTTTTATATACCATACACACACACACACACACATATATATAAATATTATATAGAAATTTAATGTGCATTTAGCGTAGGTGTATATGTGTGCGTTTCAAAGTCGAATGAACAAAAACAGGTGTGCATTTACACGACGTGGACGTTGGATGGCGACGAGGGGCCAGGTGGTCCAGGGCTAAAATACAATTTGGGGCCCTAATTAATAAAACCTTTGATAAGCACAAAAAAGGTTATTCGGTACCGCGAAGTGAAATGCCGCCTACTGTTTGAACCCGTGCCTGGTATTAGCATTTAGTTAACGAACCAAAAAAAAAAGAAAAAAAAAAGAGGTAACCCGATGTCCTCCCTCCCTCTAACCGTATTTTGGCTATGGCAATTCGCGTTCTTTTTCTCCTGTCACTGAATTTTTTAGCACAGTAAGTGCGAAAAGGCTATGGCATACATTATACTCTTTTGTAAGATCGGAAACTATCAAGGACGATTCCCTCTCTTCATGTATGTCTTTTCTATGCATCTTTTAAACCGACAATGTGAGAAAAGCCTTTATTTTTCAGATAAAACGATAAGCTAAGTACAGAGTATAGTCATGGAAATTATTTGAATATTCGACATTTTGAATATTCGAATGATAGCCTTATGAAATGCTAACTTTAAACGGTTATAGAGCAAAAAGTTGATTTACGATTTTTGAGATTTTTTACATCAATTAGATATATATATATATATATATGTGAGTAAGGTGATATTAAATTTCAAAGTTCTAATATTGAAAATTAAAAAAATTATTACATAAAAACTTATAAAAAACCATAAATTTCCAATAATTTCTAAATGCTATACTAACTCAAAATTGATCAAATGTTTTTGAAAATTTTTATGAAGTGCTTTCATGACCATTTTTAACAGTTTGTGAATTTTTCAAGTTCCTATCTACATTATTTTTTAAGTTATGTTAAATTTTTTTTTTTAATTTTATGAAAATTCCAATAACAGCGTATTTTGACATTTTTTTGTCAATTTTTCGACAGATCTTAAGCGTTTTTGAAAAAAATACCGAGAAATTTGTAAAATAACTTCTTTAAAGTACCATCTAGATGTGATTTCAGATCAATTGAGTTACTGATTGAAACTTTTGGACTAGTATTTTCTATACGAAAAAGTGTTCACAGAAGAAAAATAAATAAACATCATTGTGATATCATAAGCTTCTTCACTTTGCTCAGAATCTAAAAGAACAATATTTACATGATGGTGAAATGTAAATAAAAAATATTAATTTATAATATACATAATTAAAAAACAAAAAATAGCGTATACAATATTATTATCAGGGCCGGCTTTAGGTTTGTTGCCACCCTAGGTAAATTTAATTTACACCACCTTTATTCAATGGTTTATTTGCTCGGGGTTGGACTGCAAAAAAATCAATATTAAAATTTGGTTAGTTCCAAATTTGCAACCTCTAAACTAGTGTAGCCCTATGTGGTTGCCTATTTTCCTATGGCGTTGTGCTGTCTTTGATTATTATTTACATTTTCTCAAAATAATTTGCATGTTTTCAAACTTTTTAACATACTTATGACATGTTATAACGTCAGCAGTATTTTAATGGTTCCGAATATTTATAAAGCTTTTTTTTTTTTTTTTGTGAAATGTCATTTTTAATTAGTTTTCATGGAATTTTGATGGATGTTTTTATCCGACCACCCCGGTCGGTGTACCTTTATTATACTGGTAATTAATAAAATATACATTTATTTTTTTTATTTTCGTTTGGTAATTATTCTCGCTATTTTCTTCTTTTCATATGCACACCCATTCGCTCGTCGTTGAATAAACGTACCTTCGTGTATATTTAATTGTACAGACTAATTAATCAATTAGGGCGAAGCGTGTACGGACGTTAACTCGGAGAGAAAGACGAACCGTTTTGGCTGTTGCTCGATAGAAGAATAATGTGTATGGGCGACCATAGCTTATAGAATAGAAAAACATTTTTTTTTTTTTTTTTTTTTTTTTTTTGCCAACTAAATTACACACGAAACGTTAATTATTTTATAGGTACGGATAAGTCCGGCTCAATAAGGGAGTGACTGAGCGGCATATACTTAGGGTGAAATTTTAAATTTGTTTATAAATACAAATCTCTGCTCACAATGACCTTTGGTTGACTGCAACTTGTTTGCGCACAATCTACAATTTTTACCCGAAATAACGGAACTCGTTTGCGTACATGATAAAATTAAATCAACAACTTGTTCGCGCACAATCTATTATTTTTATTTTTACCTGAAATAGAACTTTCTGTTGGGACTTATTGATTATAAGTTATAACTTATTAATCTTTCAATATATTGATGATTACAGCGCAAATTTAGTCTAACGTGACAATTTTCAGTGAGTGGAACGTTATTGTACGACTTAACATTTATAATTTTTATCGTGGATTTCGTATTAAGTGAAAGTGTTTGAATCACTTCGTGGTAATAAATGTATAAGTATAAATACTGGTGAAATTAAACAAATGCAATGTATAGAATTAATGGACTATCGCATTTATGGGGGGGAAAAAAAAAATGTAACTTTAAAACTTAAAAAACGTGAAAAAATAAATAAAAATAAAAATAATGATTATAAGCTATTATACGAATGAACTACACTACTATTAAGACTAATCGTACATTTTTAACCACACCTATAAACGAATATTTTCATAGACAGTCCTAAGTGTGTAAAGTGGGAAGGAAAATGTACTTACGTATCACATTAGATTATTTATTTCTTAAAGTAGCTTAGAGACGTGCAAAAGAATTGAAGTTTATGCAGATAAGAATCATACACGTGAACTGTTCCAAGAAATTAAGAAGCTCACTGGGAATTTTAAGCTAAGGAGATCAGCTATTAAAGATGAAAATGGAAAAGTGCAGACAGACCCAAACAGCATTCTGGAATGCTGGAGGATTTACTGCCAAAAGCTGTACACAGACCCAGATGAGCACATTGGCAATGGAATCACGTATGGTGAACAGGAACCAGGAATTCTCTCAGAAGAAATTGAACAGGCAGTGTCAAAGCTGAAGAATAATAAGGCACCTGGATCAGATGAAATCACTGCAGAAATGCTGAAACGATCTGGAGATAAAGGAGTAAAGATCTTATGGAAACTGTGCAATGAGGTTTGGACCACGGGAGCCTGGCCAGAAGACTGGGTGGAATCGATCTTCATACCACTTCATAAAAAAGGGTCTACCGAAGACTGCAGCAACTACCGTACCATCTCTCTCATCTCACACGCCTCCAAAGTCCTACTGAATGTCATTCATGCAAGACTGAGGTACTACGTAGATAGTCAAATACCGCCGGAACAAGCTGGATTTGTCAAAGGTAGAGGAACGCGTGAACAAATCTTGA
>JAIPRM010002445.1:0-30492 GCA_025469315.1 Stegophylla sp. TES_Ste_2020 | reverse complement strand
AAAACAACAAAAAATTTTAAAAAAACGACTCGGAAACCATCATTTTTTGATCAGAATTTTATGAAAATTTAAACATAGATAGAAAATCCTATAAAAAAGATTTTGGCGCAAGAAAATTTTGATAATGTAAAAAAAAATTTTGGACATTTTTCGAAAATTTTTTTTTTTCTTATATTATTAACTTCCTTTGTTCAGAATCGTTTTACTGAAGAAATTATTTATTGTTTCTTTAAAATTTAATACGCCCGTCAAGAGAATACCACCCGCCGTGCGAAGTATGTCTGGCTTTTTCATCACAGGATGGAGTTAAGTTGCGTTAACATTTGCCACACTATTTTGATTTTGACCAAAATTTGGCCACCCTAGTTGTAAATTTGTGGCTACGTTCCTGAGCATGAATTAACCTAACATAACCTAACGAGTTGTGTATTTTTTTTGGTCATTAGTCATTAGTTCACATTATCCTCTTATTTTAAAGTACTATACCATCAGAGTCGCTTTCCTGAAGCCTATACTATTCGTTCTTATCCGATATATTTTTTCGGGTTAAAAAAAAAGATTTCTATTCCACAATAAAAAAAAAAAAGTCAATTTATAACCACTAGCTTCATTGCTTCACTAGGAATTCAAAATGAATATAATTTATTTTACTGGCATAGACCAAAATAATGGGGCTTAGCTTCCCAAATTTTTAATTACGATTATGGACACGTATTGTATTGTTTGAAATTAAAAGTAAATTTTTTTTTTTTACGCTATTATAAAATTACCTATATAATAACAATATATGAAATAGATGACGGGGGGGGGAGGGTATTATAGTCCAAATAAATTTAATGACAACCGACTATCCAGTGCGTTTTGGGCGATGGGGGGCATCAAAAGACGTAAAATAATATTAATTTTGATTGTACGTCTACCGTCATCGTATTCGTACTGCAGCAGCAGCAGTACTATGACGCGTTACGAGTTGTAACGAATCGTGTTGGTTATTTGAGATAGAATTCAGAACGAATTTCGTCTGATCGGAGGGGGGGAAGTGATCATCGAGTTTTCTATATAATACAGCGGACGGGTTTTCGACGTCACAATTGTCGATTTCAGATTTCCCGTATAATATAATATTATTCACTCTCTAGTCTGTGTACGTGGAAAGAAATGTTTTCCAAGCACGTATTCGGGTCAGATCTAGGAGAGACATCATGACAGTGATGATCTAACCAGACACTAACGGACTGAGAATTTATTTTTCTCGAAACGATTGAAAATTGAAATTTTAAGTCACTGACAACATCCGAACACGGTCTGTTTTAATATTAATTCAGATCTAGAATACAAGCAGTATCCGCTTGACAAAATAACGTGTTTTTTTTTTTTTTTTTTTTGCGTTTTCGAGAGATATCATTAAACGGTGGTTCACAACATAATGTTGCATTGGAATTTGAAAATTAAACAATAATTATACTTCTGAGAAATCTTCTATAATTTTTTTTTTTTTTAGAAAATAACAATCACTTTACAAAATTACCTTTAAGTTAATTAAGCTTATTGAAGTCAAAAATACCGTCGTTCAATACAGTCTACATTAAGTTTCTTTTGTAATGTAATTGTATGAATTATGACGATTCCGAGTTTCTCTAGTTAAAACGATGCAAGTGGAAAAAAAGCAATATTGCTTCGCATGACTAATAATAATATTGAGAGTCACTTCGATCTACACTCGATTCAAAATTCAAATCGATATCAACCTCGGCTTGCTGTGCAACGTGGGGACATTTCAGCTTGATAATCGACTTACTGTGCGACGTGGATACATTTCGGTCCGTTTAACCACACACAGTACACTTCATGTACCAGTGGAAAATATATTGAATTTAACATTACATTATTTATTTTACATTACTTAAAAGTAATCATTTTTATTTTATGTTATGAGGGAACTATTCTATAATTATAGGTAAATATTTTAGATGCTGAACGTAGTGAAGAAGCATATGTTTTTACAATGATGTTTATTTTTTTATTTTTTTCTTCCTCTGTAAACACTTTTTCGTATAGAAATACTGGTCCAAAAGTTTCGATCAGTAACTTTATACATCCAAAATCGAACCCAGATGGTACTTTAGAGAGGTCATTTTTCAAATTTCTCAATATTTTTTTTAATAATGCGAAAAAACTGAAAAAAAATTTTCAAAAAACGGCAAATAAGCGATTATCGCAATTTCCGTAAAATTGTAAATTACTTTTTGACATAACTTCTAAAATAATGCAGCATAGGACTTGAAATTTTCACCAACTACTAAAAATAGTGAAGAGAATATTTCATAAAAATTTCAAAAAGGTTTGATTAATTTTGAGTTAAGTGTAGCATTTTGAAAATTTTGGAAATATTAAATTTTTTGTTAGTTTTTATGTAATAAAATTTTTGATTTTTGATATTAAGACCTGAAAATTTAATATTATCTCACTGACATATATGTCTACTTGACCTGAAAAAATCTCGAAAATCGTTAGCCAAATTTTTTTTTTATAACCGTTTGAAGTTAGAATTTCGACTTTAGTCGTTAGTTTGACCTAAAATTACGCACTTTAACGTACATATAAGAAAATTGATTCGACCGATTGTTTTGAAATTTGGTGTCTAGATAGATAATTTCATTGCAAATATTTTGGTGCAATAAAATTTCTTACGGATAAAGAATTAAACATTTTACAAGGGTAAGACTGAAAAAAAGTCGAAGAAAGTACGGACACTAAAAGGTTTTTGTTATTCGCTTATCTTATCGTATGTATTTTTCGACGCTAAATTTAATACAAGTCGGTAATTACGGTGTGGCCTTTGGACTGCCGCGGCCGCCCAATTACATTTCTCAAAGTCACAACGCCTTATCAGTTGTCACATATTACATGGACTGCCATGTATATGTATACACTATTATATGTATATGTATACTGTATATATGTATGTATATATATGTATATTGTATATTGTAAATGTATATGTTTACACTATTAAATAACAGTATCTAACCTACTATTTTATATTTATATTATTAACTTCTTATATTATTAACTTCCCTCGTTCAGAATCGTTTTATTGAAGAAATGATTTATCATTTCTTTAAAATTCAATACACCCGTCAAAGAATCCCAACCGTCGTGCGAAGTATGTCCGGCTTTCTTATAATAATAACTATTTCTGATTTTTGATTTTTGATTTTTTTTTTTTCTGATTTTTGACATTTTGTTTTAATATTAACAATTTCATATTATATTATACGTAACTACTAATATTAGTCAGATTATAATATTAATAATTTGTTTATTTGTGTTATTTTTTTTTTTTTTTTAAATACACCCACTAAGAGTATCCCATTTGAAGAGTGAATACGTACGACTTTTATAATAAACGTAGAACCACACCGATTTTAATAAATTTGACAACGTTGCGCACAGAATAGCATTGTAATTCAATGAACAATAGAGTGTGAGGAATCATGTTCACAAAAAAAAAAAACGTGCGGAATCGTATTCGTTCCCTTCGCTCCTTGGGTAGAATCTGGTGGGTGTGTTGAAGAAACCATTAATCATTTCATTAATACAACGATTCTGAGAGAAGCTTCAGTTTATATATTAAGATAATTTTACTTAAAAATTATAAAGCTTATTAACATTACAAAAAAAATTGTTCTGTGCTCAGCCAGTCTATATTCCACTATTAACTGAAAACAGGAAAAAAAAATTTAATGAAAAAAAAAGGGTTTTAAAAATATTTTAAAATTATTGTTTATCTGTATTTAAATTTTCATAAAGTTTGAATGAATAAAAATAGTTTTTAAGGTGTTTTTGTCAAATTTTGGGTAGGTTTTTGAGAATTTTGAAAAATTACCTCTTAAATGTAACGTCAAGGTGCAAATTGTGATTCAAAAAGTTGCTAGTCGAAACTTTTGAATAAGTAATTCCACAAGAAAAAGTGTATACAGAAAAAGCAAAAAAATTTAAAAAAATAAACATCATCGTAAAAACACTAGCTTCTTCGCTCCATTCAGAATCTAAAATGAGAATGAAAATGTGCGTAAACAAGTTCACGAAAAGAGATTACATTTTAAGGTACATGTCTACATTGTGAGTACGCAAACGGGTTTTAGTTTTGTTCGCAAAAACGAGTGTTCAAACGGGTTACGTGGTTACGCCATACGACGAGCTATACGCACTACCGACATTTTATTAATTTAAAATTATTCATATCATACTTGTACAATAACGGATTGTGCTCTAGCATCCGGCATGTACTATAGGTATTTATTTTAAAAGCGTGGATATGTAATATCAGTGGATACGAATAATTTGTCAATGATTATCATGAATATATTTGAACTACATTATGTAACAATATAATATGCGCCAAATAATATTTAATTTTGTGTGAAATACACTTAGAGTACGTTTAAATTTGTTAAAAAATGTATTGCAAATTTAATACAAAACCAACGAGTGTCAAAAAAATGAACACAATAATCTATGATAATAATAAATAATTAATAACCGGGTTAATAACATATAAAACGTGTTTTTTAGATTCTGAACGGAGTGAAGAAGCTAGTGTTCTTACACTGATGTTTATTTTTTATTTTTTGTTTTATTTCTGTGTACAACTTTTCGTATGGAAATACTTGTCCAAAAGTTTCGATCAACAACTTTTTGAAACCGGATTTGCCTCTAGATAGTCTAGAATCTAGATGGTACTTTAGAGAGGTCATTTTTTGAATTTCTCAATTCTTAAATTTTTTTTTTTTCTTTTGGAAAAAACTACCCAAATTTTGACAAAAACAACACGGAAACCATCATTTTTTGATCCGAACTATATGAAAATTTATACATAGGTAGAAAATAATATAAGAAAAATTTTGGAAATGTGAAAAAAAATTTTTGGACATTTTTCTAACATTTTTTTTTCTCATTTATTTTTCATATTATTAATTTTCTTCGTTCACAATTGTTTTATTGAAGAAATGATTTATCGTTTTCTTTAAAATTCAATACACCCGTCAAGAGAATCCCACCCGATGTGCGAAGTACACACTTTTTTACATTTAAAATGACTTCTCCTACACTGCACATGGGTGGATCCATTCTCGTAAGTGAAACTCGGGAGGTTGTTTTCAAAGGCCCGGTGGCGGAGCTCTCGAGCAAGCGAGTCCAATCCGCGCGTACCTGACTCGCCCGCGTACTACCCCGTAAGACAAAAACTACCCTATATGCCCAAAATACAACAGCCGTTCAGTGACCCAGCCCCCCCCCACACCAAAAATACACACTCACACACATTGCTCGACTGCCCACGGGGAGACAATGTAGACGATCGTAAGACATCCGTAATCGAGCCGTTCCCGGCGGCACTCTACTTCAACTGACGCATATATCCAATATACAAAAAGATATTGACACAGGTGAACGGATCGCGTGTTTTGCAGGTACTAAAAACGCATAGAAAAAAATGTTTAAACATTCAGAACCGGTTTTTTATACGAAAGTCCTATTCACTCCTATTTGAATTTTTCAAATTTTACTATATTTCATTGTTTACTTTAAATGTTCAAAATTTATACTGTTTGATAGAATGCAACCTAAAATATACATGATTATTGTATACATTTAAAAATTTGGAACTTTTAGTACACATTCAAAATAATATTTTAAATAAAATTAGAATGATCAAACGTTAAATTTAATAAAAACCAGACGTACTTCGCACCATGGGTATTCTTCGTTCTTCGGGTGAGTGTATTGAATTTCGAAGAAACGATAAATCATTTCTTCAATAAGACGATTCTGAACGAAAGAAGTTAATAATATAAAAAACAATATATAATAGTCGTCATTTTTAACACACCCTCCAAGAGTATCTGATCCGAAGAGCGAAGAATATCCGTGGTGCGAAGTACGTGCGGTATTCTTTTTTATACTTTACTTTGCTTTGTTTAACTTTACTTATTTTTTATCTAATAAATAAAGGAAAAAATATTTAATAAAACACAAAAAAAAAAAAATGCTAGAAAAATGTCCAATTTTTTTTTATATTTTCAAAATTTTCTTGCGCCAAAATGTTTCATATATTATTGTCTATCTATGTTTAAATTTTCATAAAATTTAGATCAAAAAAATATGGTTTCCAAGTCTTTTTTGTCAAATTTTGATTTAATTTTTCAAAAAAAAAAAAAAATTATAGAATTGAGGTTTTCAAAAAATAATCTTTTTAAGGTACCAACTAGAGGAAAATCCGGTTTCAAAAAGTTGCTGATTGAAACTTTTGAACAAGTAGATCTACACAAAAAAATGTTCACAGAAAAAAAGAAAAAAAAATGAGCATCATTGTAAAAACAAATGTTTTTTCACTTCATTCAGAATCTAAAATTAAAGTTTTTTATTAATACAAAAAAATATATATATATTTTACTCGGCTAGTTTTATATTATACAAAATTCCTGTTATACTAATTAGACAGGGTATTAATTTAAGTTAAAATATTAAAATTATGTTACATAGTAACCATGTTGCCTCTTATTTCAATTTATAATGTACCTAACTTAGTATTGTTGATTTCCTTGATTATTTAATATTTATCAATAACATTGTAACAATTACTTTGACATATTTTTGAGATTTCAAAAGTTTAAACTACTGTATCAATGCAGTACAATTATATACTGATGGAAAATCGAAATAATGTAAACATATGTACATAATACCTAACACAAAAATGTAAACAATTCAGTTTTAATTGTTCAATGTAATTAAGATGGATATCAAAAGTACAGTACTTGTTTAAAAATAGAAAAAATAAATGAAACGCCTATTGGAAATATGAATATTGTAGGTACTTCAAACACAAATAATATGCATGATACAAGTTTAAATGTAGCGCATTTGATATAAAAGAAAACTGTATGGCTTTTGTATCAAATAGAAAACCAATAAGAAGTACCTTATACAATCAATTTATTTGAAATTTATTTTAAAATATACAGCGAAGAATATTTGTTTTTACCAAGCACATTTGAAGCAACTAGTTTAATCGAACACCGAAACACAAGCAGAAAAAGCAACGAGAAAAAAATGGCTAAATAATATCGGAATCCCTCTATGAGAAAAAAAAAACTGTTGTAAAAACTTGTTGTAGAACAGGGATTCATTTAAAATTGTTTCTTATTTGAATGTGATAATTATCGATTTTAAAATAAAAATAATAAAAAACATCATGCTAAATACAACGAAGTCAAACAATTCTCAAACGTAATAAGGCAATATTGTATAAGTATTATTTAAAAACGTTAATGCAACAGGAAAAAGATCTCACGGCGAAACGGCCACAGCAAAAAGGTTTCATGGCGAAATTTTTTGTTATCCTAGATCATTCCGGTCCAGATTAGCGAGACTCCGTAGTTAAATTAAATGTTGTACAATTTTAACTAGAACAATGTTATATAGTATGGCATATGAATTACGAGTTTTTAACTTTTCAAAAGACAAAATATGATAAACCCAATAATATTTTCATGATAACATTGTTCTAAACAAATATATCAACAAATAGAAAAACTGAAAGTCAATAATATGTCATACTTATTTACTTATACAATATGCATTACACCTGAACCGTACGTAACAGATATGCAGTAACAAATAAATAACAACTAAATAAACAAAACGAGGAAAGTAAAATAGATAAAATTAATAAATTGTAAGAAAACTGTAAATACTTTGAACACAAGTTAATGAATAAATTTTAAAATATATTAAAATATTAACTAGTACCATAATTTTATTTTATCTTGAAAATGATATAATTTAGACATAGAATAGTAATGTACAATATGTTTTAATTTACTACAATCATGGGATAAAATGCACTTCAAATATGTTATCTCAGATCTATGTTGTTACGTGTCTTTATAATATAAAATAGACTTTAAATATTTGATCTAAGTATAGATATAAGGAATAAACAAATATTGAAAGTTGCGACCGCACTTGAAAACATCCTAACCAAGCATGTGTGTCGCTCACAAGCCCGCATTTTTTTATCCATAAAACAGGTAAATTATAAAAATACATCAAAATTCATTTAAGTAAATTGAACAAATAATAATAAAGAAAATACAAATAATTTTTTGAAGTAAGACCTGCCAATTAAAATTAAAACTGGTACATAGATATTTAGTGTCAAATTTCTGGCACGAAAAGTTGCCAGATAATATATTATCATTCTCATCAGCCCAAGAGGCAGAATATATAAGAACAACAAAATTAATAATAACAAATATTATAAACACGGAACAATTAGAAGAATAGTGTAGTATAGCACACGGAAGTAAGAGAGATTAAAAATTACTCGACGAATAAAAATTGTTTATGGAATAACATAACATTTCTTGGACAAACTTAAAAATAATAAAATACGTCGTACTAGGTACCTACATGAAATTGAATTATAATTTCCTATGATTATGATTTCAAAATATAATTATATAAATTGCTAACTAAAATACATAACTAACGGATAAAAATAATTTGTTGGAGTATGAACGAAATTGAATAATATTTTTTATGATAATTCACAACATAATGTTAGTTCGAATTTACATACATACATTGTCACGCCTTTTTATTTTTGTAAAAAAAATTGCATATTTCCAATGATTCATCTCGAGTTTCTCTTAGCAATATTCGAACCTACCTATGAGGTGTAATAAATACCATGACTCATCGTTTAAGTGACACAGCGATTCTTATTATTCCAGTTTTAAAACACGCGGACAACGAATAAATTTTGTTTCTCTAACAAAATATATAAGAATTAATTTAAATCAATTAAACTTTTTTGTGAGATTCGACGATTATTATTGAACACTATAATATACATTCGGAGAAATAATTACAATATGTATTTCTGAAAACTTAACCAAGAAAAATGAATAAACTAAAAAGTATCCAAAAAGCATAAAGAACATCATGGGCTTCTTTATATTACATTTATATAATATTTTTTTAGGTCGTTGAGTTGAAGTAATATTACAATTATTTTAAAATTACAAAATAATACGACAAAATTAAGCTAAAATTAATTTTGGTTAACTTTATACCATATAGACTTCGATCAAGTTTCGTATATTATTTTAGTTCATGTACCTACATTATCAATTCAAATTAATACGCGTAACATAATGTTAAAAATATCTAGATTTCATACAAAGGTTAGTGGCATAATAATTTAAAATAAGTAGGTAATACATGGTAATATTTGTATAATAATATTATCGACCTCAGTTGCGCGTCAATCCTGGTCAATTTTTTGGCCTTTGTGTGTGATAACATCACAACATTTTTCTATAGCTCCATAATATCACTTATCAAAAACATTTTATTATTATGTAATAAATATTGTAATAATGTGGTCGGACGGCAATGGGTTCACTATCCTTTATTTTAACATTAAGTGAAATGTAAATGTTAATATTATGAATAATAATTACTCCAAATGAAAAAAAAGCACATTAACTTTTTTGACGAGAAAACCTATGCGTGACACTCCTGAAAATGCAATTGATAATTTATAATTGGCTCATCTAAATATATAATTAGCTTATAAATAATTAACAACTATATACTCGTATTAAAAGAATGTTAAGTATAACATTTATACTTAATAAATTATACTATAATGGTAGGTTGAACGTTTATTAATTGTAGTTATTATTATTTTATATATTTGCAGTTATCAATAAAACACTAAAACACAGGAAAAGTTCCTGCGAACTTATTTTTAAAAAATTGTCAATATCTTCTTACTTTTCTTGTGCATTCTTACTTAATCAATAAATTCTTGCGTTTATTTTCGACATAAAATTAATTTGTTAAAACACGTTAAAATGCCTATTAAATTCTGAACGAAGTGAAAAAGCTTATGTTTTTACAGTGTTTATTTATTTTTTCTCTTTCTGGAAACAATTTTCGTATAGAAATACTTGTCCAAAAGTTTCGATCAGTATCTCTATAGAACCGGTATCATACCCAGATGGTACTTTAAAGAGGTAATTTTTCTAATTTCTCGATGCATTTTCCAAAAACGTGGAGAATCTGTCGAAAAATGTACTAAAAAATGGTATAAAATATGCAATTACAGGAATTTCTGTAAAATTGAAAATTACTTTTTGACATAACTTCTAAAATAATGCAGCTAGAGACTTGAATCTTTCCTCATCTACTAAAATATAGTTACGAGAACATTTTATAATTTTTTTTAAAAAATATTTAATCAATTTTGAGTTAAGTACAGCATTTTGAAAATTTCGGAAATTTTCATGTAACAAAATTTTTGATTTTTGATATTAAGACTTGAAAATTTAATATGATCTCACCGACATATATGTCTAATTGACCTGAAAAAAATCTCGAAAATCGTTATTCAACTTTTTTTTTCATACCCGTTTGAACTTAGAATTTCGACGAAATTTGTTAGTTTTACCTAAAATTACGCACTTTAACGTACATAAAAGAAAATTGGCCAAACCGATTGTTTTGAAGTTTGGTGTCTAACTGGAGAATTTCATTGCGAATATTTTGGTGCAATAAAATTTCTTACGGACAAATAATTAAACATTTTACAAGGGTTTGATTGAAAAAAAAAATCGGAGAAAGTACGGACAAATTCTTATATTTGTAATTAACACCCAAATGGTTGGTAGGTGGTAATGTTTTTCGCCATCTGATATATTTTTCGACGCTGAATTCGATGGTGTGAAATAAAATCTATGTGCAATCAATAGTTTTCTAAAATTATTTTATTCTATTTTGAAAATTCAATATTTTCAGTTATTATACTAAATACCTACTATTTCTATGGTCTTTAATGACACGACTGTCGAGTATTAATGTCAATTATTAAACTACAATTTGATTATCTTCTTTGTACATATATATATAAATATATAAAATGAACAAATAAAATTACATTATTACTATTATAGTAATAATGTAAAAATATATCAAGAGAATTTTAAATGCGCGTTTCCTTATTTATTTAATAGGTTTATATAGGTTGCAAACTAGCAAACCGTTCTGACAGAGTGAACATTTCATGTTATATCGCTCATGACCTTAAACCTGTATATATAAGAAATGAGAATATTAAACTCGCAAGAAACCGGTTACGTCGAAATTACCACATCAGATGCAAAAAAAAAAAAAAAAACAAGGCAAAATTAATAAAAAAAATTAGAAATTATTATGCATGTACCAATGCAAAATTTAGTGTATATAAGTATTAGACTATCTATTAAAAATACTTCGTAGGTATAATACTATAATATTAAACGTAAAGAGTTTGCACAAAACTAATAATTTATAGTAAAACAGCAATTTATTATTAAGGGTTAAATTCGTGGTGCTCACAATAATTAAGAATACTCAATAATTATTAATTGGTTCATTAGGCGTTAATAAAAACGGTAGAAAGATTTTAAAGTAATTCTGTTTTTTTTTTTTTTTTGTATTCTGAATGATTCAATGAGTATAGTGGTTTTATATTGATGTTTATTTTTCTAATCGAAAACTAATTCGAGTTTACGGCATATGAACATATTATGTTGTAAACTAAATTTTTATGAAACTAAAAGTTGGTACTATAGAAATTTGTAATATTCACCCATTACCAAAAACACTGTAATGCAGACAAAATTGGTACTATAGAAATTTGGAATATTCACCCATTACCAAAAACACTGTAATGCAGACAAAATTATTTATAACTCATGGAATAAATATATAATTTTGAAAATATCTCGCGTTTTTGTGAGTAGTTTTCTGATAAAATGTTAAAAATTGTCAATATCACGAGTTGAATATTTAATACGTTATTGATAATATACGTCTAACCGCTTTCAAAAGCCTCAAAAATGGTTTGTAATTTTTTTTTTTTTAATCGTTTAAAGTGAGAATTCGTTTGGAAACTGGTTATTTTCATGTAAAGTATTAATTCTTTTAATCAAAACCTCATTTAACATTTAATCCTTAAATCAGTATTTTTTTTTACCAATATATTCTTCATATTTTTTCATCCTTTAATCAACTATTTTTCTCCAAGGTTGGTTTAAAGGTCAATTTTTTACAAAATATGTTTAAAATTAAATTAGAAATTAGAAAGCAATGGGGTTTATTACGAGCACGGCTAAATATTTAGCCACGATCATTATCACATGGGTATATTATCTAAAAACAATAATTGAAAACTGTTCGCAGCGCAATTCAATATACACTGGTAACGCTGCATTATACATTAGTCGTTCGCTAAACACTATGTTATTCGATATCATAGTTTTCCTATTTTGCGGGCTTTGTAGGTTTTATTTTGGATTAGTTTGGATATGCATGTTGGATTTTCAGTATTTTGGATTCCTGTGATATTAACTGAATGATAATAATATAGCCGTGTGTTGTTTTTTTAAATTTATTTAAATTATGTGAATAACAGCCATTGTATATTTCTATGGCTTCGGCTGTGTATATTGTACATATTCTGTTGATACTTTGTATGATATAATTTTATTTTCTGTCACTGGCTATTCCTGTGTTGTTTGTTGTTTTGGATGCATAGGTGTAAATTTGCTTCTTGTTGTTGTATTTTTGTATAGTGTTTTTAAGAAGATTTCTAAACATATTTGGGCATGTGTTATTCTTTTTGTATTATGTTATTTCTAAATTTTAGATAACAAGCAGAGCTATGAATTTTTTTTCAGTGAACACTTTTTCGCATGGATCTACTTGTCCAAAAGTCTCGATCAACAACTTTTTCAAAAACCAGATTTGCCTCTAGTTGGTACTTTAGAGAGGATAACTACCCGAAATTTGACAAAAAAGACTCGGAAACCATCATTTTTTTGATCCAAACTTTTATTTAGACAATAATATGAGAAACATTTTAACGCAAGAAAATTTTGAAAATACGAATAAAAGATTTTGGATATTTTTCTAACACTTTTTTTTTATTATTATTAATTTATTTTTCCTTTTCTTTATTTATTAGATAAAAAAAGAAATGAAGTAAAATAAAAACAAAAAAAATGATTAACTTTGAAAATTAATTCTAAAATAATTTATTATAAGTATGCATAAGATAATTTTGTTTTATACATATATTAAATTACATAGGTACCTATGAATATAAATATATACCGCAGTTCATTTAAATAAGAACACAATTATTCAGAATATTTTATACAATACACACAAACCATTGTAAAAAATAAATATGAAATGCGGGCTAGCAATACATTTATGCAGTACAAGACTTATTGTATATTCTGCGTTTTGAAGTACCTATCGCCCTAGTTTTTTTTTTTTTTTTTTAAATGACATAAATAACAACTTTTTCACGCATAATCACCTTGAACCAACGGGGGAGTTGAATGGCATTATTATTATTGTTATTATTATTTGAAGACGACAATGGAAACCGTAAAAACATGGATAAATTAAAACCACAATTTATAAAATCATCATCTATGTTCACAAAATATGTGTTTTTAATTACCTTGTAGCCAGTGCATTTTAGATTATATTTAAATGTAATTAAATAAATTATTTTTATGGTTCACATGGTACAAATATTAATATTTATTTTAAATATGCATAATATATTATTAATATTTTTTATCAACTTTGTACACTGTCTTTATAGATTTATATAATTAGTATGTTGTAAGCAGTCGTTGTTTTTATTTGCAATACAGCATGATAGTGCGGGCGTGCGGCACGAAAAAAAAGTTTATAGAATGCGTCTTTTAAAATTATTATGTAATTGTTCACTTTTTATGAAATATATACAAAAACAAAAAATCATATTTATTTATAATAATATAAAAAGTTAATTTTCTATGAATTTGATATGAATTATTGTGGGTGGTGGAAGGGGGCAGGTAAAACTAAAAAAATTCATGATTTGAAATTTCCAATTCCTTCGAATTAAAATAATGTGCGAAATATTACAAAAAATAGGCATTGGTTGTATGTATTAAACTCTGTCTAGATAAAATTAAAAAAGCCGAACAAACTTCGCACCATGGTTATTCTTTGCTCATCGGATGGGACATTCTTGGTGGGTGTATTGAATTTTAAAGAAACGATAAATCATTTCTTCGATAAAATGATTCTGAGCAAAGCTTTAGTATTATAATTGTTAGTTAGGTTATATTTACAAACTGTCTTTTTTTTTTTTCCTGTTGGGCGAGTACTGTTTTTTATATAATTTTTTTCGAGTTGAATCATTAGTAAAGTAGGTACTGGAAAATTGTGTGTTTGTCAACTGTCAGGTACAATCATCCAATTCATTTAAGTCGATGGAGACCGTACAATTTTAAAAATCAAAGGCTTGAAAACTAAATTATACTAAAAAAATAATCGTATATTCTAATGTAATTCCAACTGAAACGTATTAAAGTATTAATCTATGATAGAAATGTTTATCGAATAACGAAAATTTTTGATTGATAACAATTTGATAACTAATTTGATAATTAATTATTTTCATAATACGGTATTCCTCCATAGATTACATGAAACTAGAATATGGTGCACTAATTGATTTGCTGATAACAGGACCTGACCTCAATTCAGTGTAACTACATATGAGAAATTTAGTTATTATACAAAAATTTTTATAAATTTATTATATTAAAAGATTTTTGAGATGTGAACACGTGAAAGAGACAGGGAAAGGATCAGTGAATTTGTCTAGAGTACAATAGCATCATAATAAACAATAAAAGCCATTGATATGTAGTTAAAAACAATGATTTGTTGTAAAGACTTTTTTTTTCATCACTGGTCCGACTTGGGTTCGTTTACTCTTTTGAGAATTACACGGCTTTATTAGGGATTGCTCCAACTGGATACTCTTATCTATGATGGTACTTTTCTACACTGACTACACTGATAATTCAGTGGATATTGGGAACCAATAATTAACTATGATGTCACCCGCTGGTCAAGACGAATAATTGGACGCATGGCAAGTCACAAATCACGCAAGTCAATACCGCGCCGCATGTTAAAAAAAAACGAAATTACTATTTTTTTTTTTATTTTTTTTCTCATACGCCGAGAAATCTGCCTACACTATTCACTAATAAAAGAATAATACACGTTCATTGTTGGTATAATATTGTATTACGTAATAATAAAGAAAACAAATTTGTCGATATTCGGATTATCCGACATAATTCAAATTTTTAACACTTGTGTAATATTATTTATAAAGCCAACATTTATGAAAATTGTACCTCGTACACAAAACACGTGGATGAATATTTTGTTAAAGAAAATTTCTAACGGATTAGACATTAAATGTTTTATAGATTATAGACACCTGTAGGTTTTGATTAAAAAAAAAAAAAATACAATTTTACGTAAAACGATCAGTTAGTGATACTAATTTTAACTTTAAACTGCTATGAAAAAAAGATGTTGACCTACGATTATCGATATTTTCTAGTACCGTTAGACGTTATAGTAATAATACATTTGGTGGATATGTTTGTTTTAAATTTTCAGGTCTTAATATATGATAAAACTAAAATTTTACAAAATTTAAAACCTTGTAAAAATTTTAATTATGCATTCGTGAAAAATTTTCTTCCATCAAAATATACGCAGTGTATATATTATGTAGTACCCTATTTATGTATTTCATCTATGTGTCGAGTTTCATTAAGATCAACAAAACCAATTATTTTTTTTATGCAATTAAATCATTAATTTTATGTAAAACTTATGAATTCCGTCAAAATACTAGGTAAAATTTTAAATGATAATAAGAAAGTTGACTAACGAATTTCGAGATCTAGTCATTAAATTCATAATCTAGTCATTAAAATTTATGAAATCAAAACTTACAAAAAACGAAAAGTTTTCAATATTACAAAAGTTCTGTACGTACCACAAAATTGGTAAAATGTTTTCGAGATTTTTATTAAGTATGCGCGTGACTATTTTTATTACGAGTTGGAAGTTTCACGTTCCTATAACTATTTATTTTGGAGTAATTACATAATAATTGAAATTGATTTCATGATGATATCTTTTTCGGTATTTCAAGTAAATTTGTATATTTTCCGATCATGATGAAAGCCGCATGCGACTCGCGAGCCACAATTTGGCCACCCCTGCACTAGAGTATTCCACTTGAGAAGCGCAAAATACTCGAGGGGCAATATTGAAATATTGAATTTTATGTAAAACTAATAAATTCCATCACAATGTTACCCCTTAAATGGTTATAAAAAAAAAATTCTGACTTACGATTTTCGAGATTTTTTCAGTTTATAGTTTAGTAAAATGTATGAATATGTATAATATATTAAATTTCCAGATTTTAATATCAAGAGATTAAAGTTTTATGAATTAGTTTTATAAACTTATAAAAAACAAAAAAATTTTAAGTATTTTAAAAGTTTTATATTTAGTTCAAAATTGGTCAATTTTTGAAATTATTATGATGCATGCGTGGACTATTTTTCGTAGTAGACGACAATTTCAAGTTTGTAGCTAAATTATTTTTGATGTAAGGTTAAAAAATAAAAATAAAATTTATCAAAATTCAGGTTATGGTATATTTTATCGTTTTTTTTTTTTTTATCAATTTTCCGGTAGTTTTCCGTTACGCATAGAATAACTATTGAGAAATTTGAAAAATGACTTCTGTAAAGTACCATCTGGGTGTGATTTCGAATCTTTAAATGAAACTTTTTTATAAGTTTTTCAATACGAAAAAAGTAAACATCACTGTAAAAATATAAGCTTCTAAAATATGGGTACTTTAATCTAATATAACGCAGAAAATTAAACTGGTTCACGTTCAAGTACTACACAGAAATATCTATGTGTATTACTTAATAATGGAATTTTAGAAAACTATATTTAAAATACTTAATAGGTATATTGAGATGATTATGAAAATTATAATATTATACTATGTTTTGGCAGAATTTACAGTTAAATATTTAAACAAAACTAATATGCATAAGCATCTAAATAATTTTTAAGTAAAATTATGTAATTTTTTTTATTTAAATGACAACCGCAAAGATATAATTAGATATTATGTAAAAGTCACTTTGAGATAAAATGTTCGGATGAAATCTATTTTTATTTTTTATTTTTACATAAGTCCGTTATTCATAACAGTTCCAAAAAGTCTAAAATTATAGCAAACGCAATGGGTTGCATCCGGGTCGTATTTAGTTCATATAGTTTAATTTCGAACAAATCGAGTCTTGAAGACTCTTCGTTTATATTTGATCTCTAATGAAAATTATTTCAAAACTTAATATACAATATGAAACGAATGTAATCGGTTTAAAACGATTAAAAACGTATTAAATCAATTAAATAGCATTCGCTTTTGTGTAGTAATTAATAAATATTATAAAATACGTTAATGAATGTCAAGATTCTTTTAGGTTTAAACCACAATAAAAAGCAATTTAAAATACAATTACTGCGTGATTAGAAAATGTATTAAAATCTTTAGGAATTAAGATACAGACGAAACTCGAAGTTGAAGAATAATAATTATAGCTAATACGAAACAGTGAAACCTAAGAACACAACATTATAAATATTATTAATTCTCTGGTCATAATTTTAAATGTGTCTGAGTTCAGACATTTGATCACGATGTTTATTATTTTAATTTGAATAAGGTCATCTTATAATTATCATAGTGGTAGTTATACAATTTAGATTAATAAACTTTCTGTTTCGTTCGTACAAATAAATATAATTGTGCGAAATAGTTTATTTCATATTAAAATATAAATTTCATTAAGACATGCTTTTGGAATACAAATATTAATACTATACCTACGTATAAAAATGGTCATGCATCAACTAATTATTATAGATGTCACCAAGATGTAGTATATTATTAATAAAATAATTATTTCATAAAATCAAGGCTAAAATAATCATTAATGGTTGTATAAAATTTTGTATTAGACAATATAGTTAAACACATTTCGGGTCGAATATCAATTTCAATAATCACGTGAATTTAGCCCCTAACTATTTTGAAAAATTAAAAACCAGCAAATAAGATATGAAATATTTTAAACCAACTAAGAACGAAGATGGAGCAAGTAAAGTACTACTGTATCATATCGGGAGCAAAGGACAATTGTTTAATTAGGATCGATAAAACTGCATATTTCTTTAAACAGTTTAAACTATTTTGTTTACGAATCATACATAGAATACCGTCAATGGGGTACCAATACATCGTATATCAATAATTTATTTCATGATGTTTTTTTTTACAAATTTATAATGTTAAAATGTTATATATTATAACAATAATAGAAATTATTATCTGAAAGTACTATAATGTACAATAAAGATATCACTGTTATTATTTATTATAAATTAAAAAAAATATACAATTATTTATCAGCAACACATTTTTCTGAAAATTGTATTGTTTTGAGACAAGAGGTATTGGTACTTATTATATTGAGGAACATATTTTGTATTTATTATTTTACAACACAATGATATTGATAGCGGTCGACTGAAAACGTGGTGAATCAGTTCGAAGGTGGGAAGGAGGAGAAGGAGGTCTTTTTTACGTTGTGAATCACACACACCCAAAAGCCGGTTTCAGGATCTCCGAATACGTGGTACCGATTTCTGGGCAGCATGACGGAAAAATGCGTGATTAACAAACAAAACCGACGACAACAACAATAATTATCACTATACCTACATTCGCTACGTGAAACGTGTTATCGAAGTGTTGTGAGAACTACGTTCAGGTTACTAACCGAAAAGACAGGATTGGGAAACACGTGACATTAAACGTGTGATCTCACGAGACGTCATACATTGAAAACGTCATGAGAATGAAAATGATATTATGTTAAACAGTGAAGTCGTCGTTGGTTACAATATTGTTATCATGCACATAGGACCCGGGGGCGTGTGCGAAATATCATGATGGCGATTAAAAACTAAAAATCTGTGTGGAATTTATTCTTTACTCTCGCGTTAGATAACTTATAATAATAATAAAAAAAAAAAAAATTCAAAACCGTATTAGGATTTCGCCTATTAGTAGTAGTACACGTACTTGCGGTGGTCTTGTAACGTTTTTTGTACGCGCTCATGTTGCCGGTTTCCTCGTCGGTTCACAGCACGGCCATGTCGAGCCGCACGAAACGCAACGTCGCAACGCAACGACGACGACGACGACGACGGAGGACGGGCTGCTATGAAGGCGGTGGCGGTGGCGGCGGCAACGACAACGACGACGACGACGACGACTACAACACGGACGAAGACGACAGAGACGACGACAACGATGGAGAGAGAGTAGCGCCGACGGAAGAGGTAGGAGTGGCGAGGGTGGACGTGGCAGTGGTGGCGGAGGGGAAGTGTCGTCGATGGACGGACGCGCGCGCGGTACAAAATAGTAATAATAATAATAATAATAATAATAATAATAATAATGACGACCGTGCAGGAGTGAAGAGTGAGGAGTAGTAACAATAATCGTCGGTCGAGACGGCGCGGGGTGGCGGTAACGGCGGCGGCGGCGGCGGCGGCAGCGGCTATACACGCGTCTGGCAGTGGCGAAGCGAAAGCGCCACCCGGACCGTTTCGGACGACGGCTTCGTCGTTATGTACGCCAGGCCCGCGATGCGTGCGCGCGTACACGTCGGAGCGGGGCGGTGTCTGCGGGTGCGCGCGACCGCCGCGGCACGACGACGGGCGACACGAAGCGGCAACGGCGCGCGCGGCCAACGACCAACGGACCGCGCGAACTCCACACGGTACGAGCGCCGCCGCGGGCGACCGGTGCGGCGGCGGCCCATGATTACAACGTCGCACCGGCGCGCGGCCGGGGAGGCGCGGCCTATGTGGTCCGTGTGTGTGTGCCCCCTCGCCGCGACGCTCCCTACCGGCTGCACGAGCCGACAACGTCGCAGTGTAACCGCCACCCGACGCCTCCGTTGCTGTTTACGACGACGAGACTACGACGAACGACTACGACTGCTGCGGGAGGGACGCGCCACCGCGGCCGACCTTGGGGACCTCCAAAATATTATCGCCGCCGCCGCCGCCGCTCGCACCCCTCACGACTTCGCGGCATCGCCTTCCCCGCGTTTGCCGTCGTCACCATACGTTACAATAAATTATTAATTGATCTCGTACACTCGTAGGTATATATTGCATTGTCCACAAAATAGTCCACTCCCCACACACGCGGCACGGCCCCCGTCGCACAACAAGTCCAAAAAATTATCCCACAAGTCCCTCCCCACCTTGCTGTGATGATCGAGGCACGGTTCTCCCCCCCCCCGATAGAAAAACATCTTCGAAATGCACTCTCTTTTTTTTTTTTTTGCGTTTCGTGAATGATGTCCATCATTTCAGTGTTCGATAAACATAACTATTTTCGTTATTATGTGATCTAGGCTGTCCAGCCATCTGGGTTATGACAACTACTATTCACCGCGTGTTTCAAGTCATAACAATAAATTGAGTTACTGCTATAGGCTGATGTATTTATGAAACATGACACAAATTTTTTGTTGGATAAATCCACTACCGTTTGCCTGATATTATTTTATAATATGTGTTCACATACGCCATTGATTGAAAATAATGATCTCAAAATTAGTATGAGGACTGAAGACGAATGGCAATCGTCAATAAAAATACACCATAATCCTTTTTATGTGAAACCACGTCGTTAAACTATTCAGTATTTTATTGGTTAATACAGCTTTAATATTATAGAGTAGTCACATTATAATTTTGTATTAATACTATCATAAAATATAATGTACTTTAATCTTTTACAGTTTTCACTATATTTCCGCGTTCCATAAATTTAAATTTTAAATATTTTATAAAAAATCCAAAAAGCAATAATTTCTGTGATAAAAAATAATTCCTGTAGGATTGGAAAAAAAGTTTTAACATTTACCAACTACAAATTTTTTGAAACAAAGACGATTTATATACCTTATAAAGGTTATCATCGAAAAATTTGTTTAAGGGGAGATGTTAAAATTTTGTTTGCTCCTGAGTGTAGACTCAGAATCCGGAATTGATGGCACTGAAGACGAACGCAATAAGATAGGTTTCTACAAATAAATATGAAATTGATAACAAAATAACTACGGAGAATGTTGGTTGACATAGAACTTTTGTTGATGTGTAAAGTACGTGGAAATATTATTAATTATTATTGAACTATTGATTAAGTACATTTTTTCTTTTAGGTTGTAATACTTAAAGATTACAATAATTTATGCAAACAGTTTTCAAAATTTCTTAGATTCAAATTACAATTTTCCAGGCCACTAGACCTCAATTTGGTACAGGCCATCTGGAAATATATTACATTTATGATAATGTTCAATATACTATGGACCATTTTACAAAAAAAAGAAAGATTTTTCTGTAACTATATTTTATACTTTGTTATTTGTAGCTAACACAAGCATATAGTAAGTTCTTCATTTAAAATTTTATTTTGAGTGAAAATAAGAAAAACGTATTAAAATTTGTTCAATTTGTCATTGATAATAATGATTTTTTCAAAAACAAGATTTAAATAAATTATTGTACGTTATTTTTTGAGAAATATCTCATTAATAATAACAGATATGCATTATCAAATTCTTTTACTTTTGTCATAATTACGAATTTTTGCATAAATTCTAGTTATTTATTATCAATTTTATGAATGACTCGGTTAAATGGTCTATTTAATATAGGTTGAGGAGACTGTATATGGGAAGCCATCAAAGGCATGAATATAGCTAAAAGTTTGGAAGGCAAAGAAAACAATGTATTATGAGACTGCGAATACTTTTGGTGAAGACTTGATAAATTTCAAAATTTATTTTAATTGTTTTAAAAGGATTTATGGTATTAAGATCGAACGGTAATGTGTTGAATAAGGATAATTTACGAATCGCCCCCGGCTCCCTCCTTGGTAGAGCTTCAAGTACACCACTGATGTATCTTCTTAATCTTACTAATATTACAAAGAGGAAAGATTTGATTATTTGCATTGAACTCCAAAACTACTGGACTAATTTTTGAAAAATTCTTTCACCGTCGGGAAGCTACCACTATCATCAGGTGACATAGGCTATAATATTATATTTTCAAAAAAATTAACTATCCTTACTAATCTATTAATTAATTATAAACGTGTAAATTATATACCTAAATACACATGCATATTATTTTGCGGCTCGTGGGTTTTCAGCAATAACCTGCAACATGACCTTTTTGTCCGTCAAATTATGTTGTGTTCGATATCGGCTTGTAGATATGAATAAATTTGTACTGAGAAGTTTATCAATAAAAATAATCTCGAGTACACCAACATTATTTATACGGTATTTATACCAAATATCTGTTTAAAAGCATTTGCCCGTTTTACGTATCAGCGTCGACAGACGGCGATTTGGTGTCAGTGGCTACTAGATATGTACTCACACAATCACAAAGTTAGAAGATTGATCAAATTGGTAGATATTTTCTCCGTATATTTGTTTATTAAAACAAAGTGCTATTTTCTTTTATACAAAAATGTCGAAAATTACTTGACCTTTGTAGCTGAACATTGGTAGGTAGGTGTATATGTGAGTGTAGAAGATATGTACTAGGAACGAATTTTACGAAATTCATCCTCTCAGGGGGATTAAAAGTGGTAAAAATGGAACATTTTATTTTTTGGATAGATTTTTTTTAAATTTAGCATTTATATGTAACACAAATAATGAAATATCTATAATTTCATTTTCGATTATTTAGTCCCTAAAAGGGTTAAAAGGAGAAAGGGAGGGGGCATCTATAATAGCCGCTTACTCCTGAGTCCCTGACTGAAAATCAATTTATATCCAAAATTAATGCGCCGATTTTCTTGAAATTTTCAAGGTGCTTCAGTAAGAAAAGATTTTTTTTTTTAATTCAACCCCTAATGTGGTTTAACTGGGATAAAATCGCCTAGCCGGAACCGCTGTGAATATGAAATTTGGTCAGTAGTTTTGTTCAATGATGAATAAGAAAGGATATTACAAAATTCAACTCCTAAGGGGGTTAGAAGGATAAAAGTTGGATACATTATTTCTTGGTTGGTCGGATTTTTTGTTACATAAATTTAATAATGAAATATAGATTACCTAATTATCCGAAATTTAGAGATTTAGACGGGACGGTAAAATACTCAGGTAACCATGACGACAACACTTTGATCTAAATAAATAAAATTGTAGAGTTTATTATGTTTATACTCGGGCTGAACTAATTTTGACGGGCAGGTTTTTCGAGCAACGAAGTGCACGGTTACAGTAAAATAAATTAATGATGGCGATAAAATCATTATTGACGTCTACTAAGCAGCTACCGCTATCTTCCGTAATGTACTAATGTATCAAACTCTCTGAAGATATTGTTGATTTATTCCAGAAGATCGCGCTATCCGTAGTAAATGTTCGTAATTTATAATTTTATTATTCTACTGAAGATCGTATAGGTATAATACACAATAAATTATTCGACATTCATTTTTTCGACTTATGCAAATATCGTAATTCGGTTGTATTAAACGAACGTGCGCACTACAGCCCCACGACGTCCAGAAGGGTGGATTGGGTGGGCTAGCACATCCATAAAACATTGATTTTTTTTTAAAACAATTAAAAAAATAACAATAACGTCCTCGTGTATTATAAAATATTATGCATTAGTGAAAAATTGTCCGTTTCCCTTTCGACAAAAAGTTGAAGCCAGTCACTCGAATCATATCGCCCTCTAGAGATTAGTGTCTCTAGAATTGGAGAGCACTTCAAGATTCGCAGTCTTTGTTTAAATTGTTTAACATATTCAATGTGCAGCTGTACCACTAATACATTTTGTGATTTTATCAATGTTAAATCTATACATGACAGCTGACATTTGAAATTATGATGACATCAATTATTAATACATCATTAATCATTATAGAATAATATATAGCATGTACAGTATATTATAATATAACACATTATTTACTATACCTTCGTCCGTTTAAAATCTAGAAAATGAAGACTACATTTTTACATTTTCTAAACTTTAATTTATTAATTAAAAGAAAAATTGGTTATTAAAATTTCAAGGTACTGCCGAATAAAGTTTTGATTATGGAGTAAAGTACGCACGTATATATATATATATACATATTATGCAAAGATCGATGAGTTCAATGAACCAATGAAAATAATATATTATAATATTTTCTTACGAATTAAATAATATTATTAATTACATGATATACATTATATATAGGCTTTTTCGGGTCTCAAGAAGATTTACTAATTTTATTTTAAGTACCTAGTGGGATAATGGAATATACATTATCATAATATTTAGATTAGTAAATTCTTGTGGGAGGACACTATATATATACATTTATTTATAAACTTAAATTTGTACCTATACAATATTACAATATTATGCAAATATCGGTTTATATGTAACACAATACTAATAATAATAAATAATAAATATGTTTTAACTTAATTCTTAAATCATAAATAATGATAAAATATAAAAATATAAATGACGAATGAACATATTTTCATGTGTCAAAATTTCTATTCCAGCTCATAGCTTCTTCCAATAATTCTAACATTTTACGCCTGGTTTCCATGAGGACTTGGTCGGATAATTCGTCCATCAGTGGCGATAAGGATAACAAAAATAGTTCGTTACCTTTTTTGTCTCTGGATTCTTTCAGTTCACGTAAAATTGTCCACCTTCACGAAAATGAATACACATTTATTAATTTGGGGTTGAAATTCCAGAATATAATATTAATTCAACATATTATTGTACAGTGGTGCAGAAATAATTGTGTGGTTGAAATCAAAAATAAAATATTGGACCCAGACACCCACCTTCTTCAAATAATTTTTATTAAAATTGATTATAATATGCCTTTTACCCAACAAACGTGAAGCAAACTACATATTAAGCTAGTTTGGTTCTGGGTTCTCATTTATAATTGTTATTTAACTTGTAAATTTCTAAATACTCAACTGTTAAATCATCATTATTTTATAATAATATTGTTCTTTTTTTCTCTCTTTGTAATTTATACATATTGTGTCTAATTATTATTGTCGTTTGGTGTTAATTACAATAAATAAATAGGGTAAACAAAAATTACCTGTTCGTATTAATCGACACTGGTTTGGGCAATGAAAAACCGGGTTTGATCGTATCCAAGGGATAACACTAGAAATACATATTATAATTTGTATAACTATTATTAACTTTCAAATATGGAAATATATTTTATGGTTTACCTCTTCCAGCATGAGTTTATCTTGATAGCATAAAGGTTCAGGATGTATATCTTTTTTTGAAAAATGAATTGTGATGTTAACTACACGTATAATATTGTCACCTGCAAATTGAAACTCGTATTTTAAGTACACAATTATTTAAGTTTAAAAATTATGTCGGAGCATGAATGTTTAAACAAAAAAAAATCACGAACTTGCCATATTTAAGTTTTACATGTAAGATATTCAAATATATAGGCAATTTTTTTTATTTTATTTTGTTATGTTTTAAATTAAATCGTTTAAATTTGTTGTAAATTATTAATTTAAAAGTCATACTTATATCGTAACAACTACAGAAAATACATCTAAACAAAAATAATGTTTGAAATTCGAACGATATCCTTTATTAAAATATAATAAAATTAATAATCTTAATAGTTTTTTGAAATTATCTGAGAAAGTAAAATCTTTTGATTATATTATGTCTATCATCGGTAAATCATTATTCAAATGTTATATTATCTATCTGTTTAGGTAACATAGGTACGTCGTGCGTACTTTTATAACGCAAAATTAATAATCAAAATATACTTTGAGTCTTTGAACGAGAATTATTAAATAGGATTTTATTTATGAATTAATGTCTGTAATAATTCACTTTGATACATATCAAAAGTAAATATTCACTTTGATACATATTTGAATACAATGATCAAAATTTACTTACCAATCGCATAAAAGCAAAAAACAACTAGTACAAAACCGCCTTCCCAGAGTAAATATTGATAAGGTAATGCCCTCGAACGGTTCAAATGAGTCTTCCAAAATTCGCGATAACCGTATTTGATTGGCAATAATTCTTCATGAAGTTTTCTGACGATCATAGGGTTTTTGAGGACGATTTGATGACATTCGGGTGGCATACGGAGTATAATTGGAGTCAACTGATATGGCAATGGAGCTGTAAAACAAGTTAAAATATTCAACTATAATATGATTAATATGTTTTTACCGGTCTAAATACATATAATATATAAAAAAGTAAGTATAAAATATTTTCGAGTTAAAAAAATGAATGTTGATTATTCTTTTTTCTTGTAACCTATTGTAAAAGATAGGGCATCAATCATACGTTACAATAAAAAAATGCGACACTTACATATCCGCACTTAATCATAACAGAATAGATCATAACTAGTTCTACAGAACTAGAATCACTGACTTTTCAATTAACCGACATCCACTGGCCACTGTATACGGAGTGTTTCGCACAAATGTCAATATGAATATTTAAACTGAACAAATAAAATTCAAAACATGAATTTTTTTAGGTTAATAAGGGGGGAGGGGGATATAATGACACAAATGTTGGCCTCGTAATCAAAATTTTGACCATTACGATTTTTTCGTGTACGCAATTAAACTTCCAATTTTATTATTGTGGATAAAATTGTTTTTAGTGAAAAAGCTACGGAGTGAAAAAGCTTATAATTTTACAATAATGTTTATTTTTTCCTTTCCTGTGAACACTTTTTCGTATAGAAACACTTGTCCAAAATTTCGATCAGTAACTGTATAGATCCCTAATCATACCCAGATGGTACTTTAGAGAGGTTATTTTTCAAATTTCTCAATACTTTTTCTAAAAACTTGGAAAATCTGTGGAACAGTTAACAAAAAACGGAAAAATATGCAATTACGAAAAATTCCGTAAAATTTAAAATTGCTTTTTAACATAACTTCAAAAATAATGCAGCTAGAGATTAGAAACTTTCACCGATTACTAAAAATAGTCACAAAAACATTTCATAAAAATTTCAAAAAGATTTGATCGACTTTGAGTTAAGTACAGCATTTTGAAAATTTCTCATTTTTTGTTAGTTTTATGTAATAAAATTTTTGATTTTTGATATTAAGACTTGAAAATTTAATGTGATCTCATTTATATTCGTAAAAATATTTTTACGTTTAACTCGCCTAAGAAATGAAAAAAAAAATCCCAGATTTTGGCTCACTTACTTAATTCTGGATAGCAGTTTAGATATTTCAGGATCATAAAAAGCATTTTCCAAGCAGGTTTATGGACCATGCGTTCTCTTCCGCCATCAGCGCCGTCATTGAACTTGAGTAACGCCTACGAAAATATAAATTCGTACAGTTTAACGTAAATATTATAAATTATATTAGGTATACAATGTTTTATAACTCCAAACAATAAAATTATTCTTTTCTTTTTTAATTAAATCATGATTTTACTGGATTTAAAATTCTTTAAGGTCTTTACTCGTAAGTGGTAATAAATTGTTATTTTACGTGGAAGTAGTATCTTTTGTCAAAATGTTAACTTTAAATGTAAATAAATAATCCACAGTTCGAATCTTTACAAAACTCGCAACATAGATGGAAAAATATTCGAAGAATCTTTTAGTAAAAAGTAAATTTTACCGGTTTGAAAATTTGAAATGTTACTAGATAAAAATAATTATCCTAACACGAGATACTTACAAAGCTTTATATATTTTAGTCTGAGGGAGGTGTAATTTATTAAAAATATTTTCAATTCTGTAGAAAAGTATTGTCGATAATTTGGTTAAAACTTTTTTTGCGTCACTATTTTTGAATTATGATTAAACAAAAAAAAAAGCTGTTCGATAGTTTTTTATTCTGCGCTTAGACAAAATTGAAAATATTGATAAAGCTTGAAAATTATCGTTTTAAATACATATAAAACATGTACATAGATCTAATATAAACTAATAAACAAACATTTTTATTATTATAGATTTTCATTTATTTTCGCTTTTACAGCTTCTATAAATTGTTTACAGAGTTACAATGTATTAATAATTTCATAGACAAGAGAACTAATAAATAACTTAAGAATTATATATTTATATTATACTCATTTGTATTTAGTGACGTAGCGAATTTAAAATAGCTTATATACGCACTTACCCTAAACTATGAGGCCCGATGAGAGTTTTTAACAGCTATTAAATATTTAAAAGTTTAGGGTAATCTTTACTTAAAAAAAATATATATATTCTCTTGTTAAATATTTATTGATAAATATTTTTAAAAAATGGACAAAAGTAAAATTATGATATTTAAATAATTACTACTTAGATACTAACAAGGTGGTTATGAAATTGACATATTTCGCACCCCGGATATTCTTCGCTCTTCGGGTCAGATATTCTTGGTGGATATGTCAAAAATTACGATTATTATTGTTCTTTATATTATAAAATTTCTTCGTTCAGAATCGTCTTATTGAAGAAATGATTTATCGTTTCTTTAAAATTCTACGCGCGCCCACCAAGAGTATCTAACCCAAGGAGCGAAGAATATTTGTGGTATTAAATACGTCCGGTTTTCTTGTCTACTTTACTTTACTTTTTTTTGCACGTATTCTTTGGCGAATAGAAATATTTGTCCATAAGTTTTGACCAGCAAATTTTTTAATCAGAATTTTACTCAAGAAGATACTTTTAGGAGGTTTAAAATTCGAAATTCTTAATAGTTTTTCCAAAATTTGGGAAAATCTACGCATAATTTGATAAAAACTGTTCTCTAATCTGAACTTTATGAAACTTTAAACATAGGTAAGGGGGAATGGAAAATATTTTGGTGAAAGAAAATTTTGAAAATGTGAATTTTTATTATGAAGAAGACGTTTGAAATCTTGAAGTGGAAAAATATGAATTAGTTATTTACAAATTATAATATTGTTGATGGCATTATTCCCACATCAAGTGTATAGGATTTGATATTCTACATTCATAGAAAGTCTGTATATTTACATTTTACATAGTAATATTATTCATAAAATAGGGTAGGTTCCTACTCAATATCATTATAGACGTGACATACCTGAACAAGATCGTATCCTGCTTCCTCGGTGGTTTTCGTCATTTTCAGTGGACACTTAATATCAAAGTTTACCTGCGGAACTACCTGTTGTACGGTTTGAAGGTTGGCGGCGAATACAGAGCTAAACTGAATTGCCGGCAAACAAAACAGAGTCTATTTCTAGACGTTTGGCATCAGTCCATTCGCGATCTTTTTGTTTTTAATTTAGCTCAAGCGGGGTAATGCATTTTCGTGTTGTACCAGCGGTCGGTAGTAATTTTATATTTTCGCCTATACAACATAACACAACGCAATAATGTAAATTATTATTTTTACTTCCGTACGTCATCGTCCACGAAGGTTGTGTGTAGGGGCTAGTTTTGACGACTTCTACAGACGATCCTACAATACAAAATAAAAATGTACGATTCACTGAAATTAAGTTAATTATTCCGTTTGGTGTTGTCGTAAACAAGTCGATTAAAAAAGATTATAATATTTATTGACATAATATTATGTCCCTACTGAATTATTGTATTATTATAAGTTTGTGTTATGTTCATAATTATTATTTAAATAGTACAAACTCAAATGTACAGTTATTATTATTTAATAAACTAAAATTATTATTTGCATAATAATAATCATAATATTATACAGGTACCATGTGAATTAATAGTTCAAATAGCTTCAATTCAATGATATGTTTATTTATTTTCATTGTTTAGTTTTAAATAATATGTAATCGAAAAATAACACATAAAACACAAACGGGAAATTAAATATAAAAAATTGTGTAGAAATATTCGCACTTTTGTATAATTTATATACTATTAAATTTTAAAGTTTAATATTCCCATTATCTAGTTAATTTACTGTCATTGAGTATTATGTCTGTGTGACACACGATAATATTATGTTAATATATTATTTCTGATTGAATTACTTACCAAAATTTTTTGTAAAGAAGATTTACATAAAATGTTTTGCTGACTATTGGTGTGTTATGCACCTAGTCTGAAGTTGGGTAACTTTTTTTTTTTTTATTGACGAACAACTTTAAAAAAAACTTTAAACGATAAATCATTTCTTCAGTAAAACGATTCTGAACGAAGGAAGTTAATAATATAAGAAAAAAAATGTCCAAAATTTTTTTTCACATTTTCAAAATTTTCTTGCGCCAAAATGTTTTTTAAAGGATTTTCTATCTATGTTTTAATTTTCATAAAATTCTGAT